>LPNX010760206.1:45392-119406 GCA_001517045.1 Pseudotsuga menziesii | reverse complement strand
TACTGTGTTGTTTTTTCCCTTGTTTCCTTATCTTGGCTTCAGGCCAATTTCTGAATATAGCAGGCTAGATATTATTTTATGCAACCATCCATGTGTATTCTGGTTTTTTTTTCTTAATTTTTAAACTCGGGCATTCGAACGTATCTAACATTAATTTTGTTTCGTTAAGAAACACAGTAAAATACTGAATAGAGAAGCAGAAACGGCGAGGGCTTTTGTGTCTTAATTAAAATATAAAGCATCTGTTTAATTAATTAACGTGCATGGATTACATATTGTGCATGTTAAATTAATTTATTTACCAGGTCACTCTCTGGATTCTAGATACGTTAAATTATGGTTTCCTCTCTCCAGCGGTCTCGGGGCTGGCTGATGCAACTCCAACGCTCAAAATCGAAGAGTGTGACGCGTCATCCCAGGCAAAGGACCTATGGCAAATGGCAAGGAAATCCTGCACGAATGGGACTTCTCATTGATTCGAAACTTCGAAGTGTCTATAGCTATATAACTGCACTGCTCAGTGTATTTTGAATATGTCTTTAGCACGATTGAAGTGGAGTAATATTTGCGAAGGAGGTCAGGCGCAGGAAATTTCAGAGAGAATAGAATAGAATAGAATGGAAGGAGGGCAGGAAGGTCCAACTCGTATACTGATGGGCGTGAACCATTCCTCTCTGAAGGGGTACCCTCATCCTTCCATCAGCAGCAAAAATGCATTCGATTGGACCATCAAGAAACTCATCCGAAGCAGAGACAACCAAGACTTCAAGCCGCAAATTCTGCATGTACAAATCCCTAATGAACGCGTGGACCTTGAGAATGAACGCGTGAGAATGAACCCGTGGCAATGGCGATGGGATATAAATTTTATTTTTTTAATTTTATCATAATGATGTCATCTTGCCACATGTCGACTGAAATCCAGATACCAAACCCCAATGTTGACATCATCTCCTATCAACCAATCAGTGGTTTAGAAAAATAGATTTTTAACAAAAATAAAAAAAATATTTTGCAAACCCCAAAGTATAACTTAGGAAAACAGGTTTGATTTTTTAAAGACGCGTCAAAAAACACCAGCTAATGCCCAAAGTCAACGGGGTTTGAAATCGAACGATTGCAATATACCAGCCGAAGGCAGGTATAAAAAGTGCTACATTAATTATACCATATGTCAAAATGTCAAAAAAAAAACATTTAATTGAATGACCCAAAAAAAAAATCCATACTTTAGATTATTCATGCATGTAAATATACTTTCCAAGAGTTTGAATATGAAGAAGGTACGAAACCAACATTTTTATAATAATAATAGAAATTATCAAGAAATCAATTGAATTATACAAACTTTACATCTTTTTATATTTTTAATTTTTAATTTTTAATGGAATACAAAACATAAGTAGTTATTTTAAGGTATCAAAATCTTGTTACTTTAAAATATATCATTTTTTGGATTATCTATGTAGAGTAAGTCATTAATTTATGACTCATATCTTATGAGTATAGTTGTAACTAATTGATTTCTCATGGTTTTGAATAGTCCATTTAGCACTCATTGCATCGGGTGATACTCACAAGGGTGAAGAAGGAGGATCGATACTAGCGAAATGAATTGCATAGCATCAATCACCACTTTTCGGGCTTGCACACGACAACCAAGACTTCTCAAGAGGTCACTCATCCCAAAAATCCTCTAGCTCAAGTGCGCTTAACTAGGGAGTTTTCCCCACAACCAAACCCACTTAGCTTGCTACCCCATTTGCAAAATCTTAGCAAGTATTGTGCCTTATGACTATTCAATTAGAACTCTCTTGAGTCATTTTATTTAAGCATAGGGGTTTTTGCAATCCAACATATGATATATCATTTTTGGGATTATCTGTGTAGTAAAAGTCATTAATCTCTGACCCATATCACATGACTATAGTCTCAACTGAACAATTTCTCATGGTTTTGAGTAGTCCACTTAACACTCATTGCATCGAATGATACTCACATGAGTGAAGAAGTGTGATTGATATTAATGAAATGAATTACATAGCATCAATCATCACTAACATTTTTATCTAATAACTTAAATTTTTGAAAAAAATTGTAATTTCAATTTCATAAAAAAAAGGCAAAAAATATTAGTATAAAAACTTTATAACTACAAAATAAATGAAAATTTTCAACAAGAACACTGTTATCTACATGGTAAAAAACAATAAAAAGTTAAGAATTTTTAATAATAATAAGGTTATCCACATGTTCTTAAGAAAAGATCAAAGAATAATGAAGATTTTTAATAATACATAAAAAAAAATAGTGTGTATATATAAGACAAGAGTTGGTGCAACTTTGTCTTTGTCTTTTAATTTAAAAATAAATAAATAAATTATTTCAAATTAATAAAAATAAAAAATTTAAATTTAAATTTAAATAAACTTTAATATAAATAAGTACAAATTATTATATCGATATAAAGTGCTTTATATTCATGCAAATATATAGTAAATGTTAATATTTAAAAATTGCGAAATTGCATATTAAATGTTAATATTTAAAGATCTTAAAAATAGTGAAATTGCATATTAAATGTTAATATCTAAAAATCTTTAAAATGGTGAAATTGCAAACTTCTAAAAATAATAATATAAAGTAAGTGAACCTGAATAAGTTAAATATATTTATTTTTGAAAAAACAATATAAATAAAAAAATATGAGTTTCTTTAATTGTTTGTATTGTTTTGATCTATGCTATTGGAAGCAGGGAGAGAGAGCGAGGAGAGGGGAGCAAGAGTGAAGCGAAAAGCAAAATTTTCAAAAACTCTATTTTTTGGAGCGTTTCATGTTTTTTTTTGTAAAGTATATATTTTAATATATTTTGATGGATTTATATCTAAAAAACATGTAGGATGTTGAATTAACTATAAAATACATGGACTAAACCATATAACATCAATCATCTAGTATTTAAAACTTATAACATTATCATCAAATGATCAACAATAAAAACTTTTATACAGGCTTGGCAAAAAAGGGAGGTACCAAAACGTTGTCATCAAATGATTAACCTAGTATAGGAAACGAAGGGAGCGCGTCGGGAGCGCCTTGGAGCGTGCTCCAAAAACTAGGAGTGTTTTGGGAGCGAGCTTCGGGAGCAGGAGCGAGGGGATGAGAGATGCTCCCACACAACATATGTTTTGACATCAATATTATTAATATATAAACCATTTTTAAGATACTTTAAAATATCAAATTCAATAATACATTTTTTTATAATAAAAAATTTACATTTAAGTTTTAAGCATAAATCATAAATAAAATCAATTAAATCAATTGCAAATATTAATAAAGCAACTTATTTTCTTTTACAAATAACAATACATAATTCAAAACATATACTATTTTTTAATGAAAATATATTTAAAAAATAATTTTTAAAATATGAAACTATAATTCTATTTATTAATATTTTATGTTTAAAATTTAATTTCAAAAACTATATTAAATTAACAATAAAAAAAACGTGAAAATGAAAAAAAAACACTTTAAAAAGAACATACAATATAAAATTTGCATATTTTACTTTTGAAAAATAGTTTAAATATTACATAAAAAAGATTAGTAATATTAATGGTACTATTTCAATATAAACATATGGATTTAAGTTATATAATTTTTTTTTTAATAAATAGGGGATTTTATATTATAGCTTGTTACATTATGAAGAATATCTCCCCCATGTCAGACTTTATAAAAAATACCCTTACAACAAATATATTTGGATAAAAATTACCGACATTAATGATAGAAAAAACCTACATAGCAATCTGTTATTTTGCCCCTATTAATTCTAACTTCTTTAAGAAAAACAATTTAGATCAAAATTGTCCTTACTATGATTTAAAGAATGGTATTTCTGGCCTAAGGAATGAAGGTAATGTCCTCTTAATGGGTGACTTTAATGCTCGAACTTCAAGAAACCAAGCTATTCTTCTAAGAAATCATTCCAAGCCTAATATTCTTTCACTAGCATTTTTTAACACAAAATCTAACGGTTAGATGTCTGATTTTTGACATATTGGTTTCAGTACTTCAACAATCCTCTTTCTTTTTAAATGTCGGTTAAATTTCGGTAGTTTTCTGACAATGAAAACACTTGTCGAAAATCCGACTAAGTTTGTTTTATAGACATCAAAACTCCGACTACACATTTCAATGCATAGATGTCGGAAATCCGACTATGTTTTCTTTGTAACCGTCGGCAATTCAACCACAAATTCTAGTGCATAGATGCTGAAACTCTAACTAAGTTTGCTTTGTAGATGTTGGAAATCTGACCGCAAATTTTAGTGCATAGGTGTCGTAAATCCGACTACGTTTCCTTTATAGAGGTCGAATATCTGAATCCTCCCCTTCATCAATAGTGTAGCAACGTTGTCAAATTTAATGTAAATATGACCACAAATTTCACTTCATTTAGGTCGGCTATCCGACGAAGTTTCCTCCACTTTGTCGTCGGTAGTATAACCACTTTGTCGGGTTTAATGGAAATTTGACCACAAATTTCACTTCATAGAGACCGAAAAACCGACGGCACTATGAAAAATTAAAAACAAAAAATATCCCTTTATATTTGGATTCACAACTGCAACTTTGCTAAAAAATCTGTCAACGTTTCCTATTTCGCAGCTACAACTCCGCTAAAATTCTCCCAATTTTTCCTATTTCATAGCTGCAAATCCGCTAAATTATGAAGACTTTTCCTATTTTTGCAACTGCAACTCTGCTGAAATTCTGCCTACTTTTCATATTTCACAGCTGCAACTCCACTAAAATTCTACCAATTTTTCCTATTTCACAGCTGCAACTCCGCTAAATTCTGCCAACTTTTCCTATTTTCGCAGCTACAACTTGTTAGGATATTTAGACACTTAGGAGTTAGTTAAGATCAACTTGTGAAATATATTCGTTAGGTAAAGTGTGTTTCTTTAGTACTATGCATTTGTAAATATTTAATCCGATGGTCACGATATGTCCTAGACATAGAGTGATCTGACGATTCAACTTCTCTTAGATTATACCTACCTTTCATCCGTGGCTTAACACCCAATTGGTCCATGATCTCTATTTAAAGAGCATGGAGGGTCATTGGCTAGTTGATCAATTATGAGAAGCTCATTTGTAACTTTCTTTCTTATGCATAATAAATTGCTCCAGGTAGTTATTTGGCTGGGGTCTTGGATTGTTTCCCTCTTGAGGGTTTTAACCACGTCAAAACATCGGTGTGTTGATCTATGATCTGTTTGTGTGAGTAGCTTCTCTTGGTGTTCAATCCTTTGGGAGTACACTGTGTACCCAAACATGGTATCAGAGCATAGGTCTCAGGTTCAATTCCTCCGAGCTACGCTAGAGACGAGGTGTTGGAGTATCGGTACAACCTCCACATGGTATAACCGTCGCACCTCTGGGAATATAAAACAAGTGGACTAACCACCACTCCTGGTGATAGGGCCTTGTGCTGGGTTTCAAATGTTCATCAAGATCTACAGGTTTTGGTGTAACGACAAACCTTACATGGTATCAGAGCATCTATGAAGAGTCGCTTCCATTTATGATCTAGATCTTGAACTGGTGTTGCTCAAACTTTGAAAGGGTTTTTTATTCTAAAATTTCTGTGCATTTGTGGCCTATGGGAGGCGTTCCATTGTGTCAAGAGCACCGTTTGCATCGAGAAATAGTTTTCATTTCATCGAAAATCTTTTACGTTTGCTCTAGAAACACTCATTTCGACAGATCTGAAGAAAAAAGAAGTAAGCACGGAGATTGAGAGAGAAGAGTAAACAAAAAATTTTCTCATTGCCTTCTTTTACGTACCTTTTAAACTTAGCTCACTTGGTTCAAAATTGTTTTATTCTTTAATAGGACTTGAGTTCAAGTCTTATTAAGTTATTTTTTTAATAGTGCATGCAATTTCTAATTTTAAGTTAATTTATTGTAAAAGTGCATCCTTAAATTAAAAATAAAATAAAATAAAAAGTGAGTCACTTAAGCTTTTTAGTTTGTTGTCACACTATTTAAAGTAACATTATTGTAAAAGTGAAAATCACTTATTTTACAAATGTGATTCACTTAAAGCAACTTTCTTATAAAGTGATTGTCAAGAAGGGGTTTTTTTTTTAGTTGGCCAATTTTATATTTGTCACGTCACTATTGGGGACATCTTCTACATTTTCTTTGATCAACCATAACTTCATTATACGGAATCAGTTTTTAGTGTCATTTTTTTAAACATCCTGTTTTTTCGAGCTCTTTGCATCCAGACATTTGCTTTTATTTTTTCAGCCATTATTTTATAGTATGGCCACCCCTTATGATATTCCACTTACTAGTTCTAACTATTTTTCATGGAAATATCATATGGAAGATGTTCTACGAAGTAGGGTACTTTTTAGAATTATCTCAGGAAAAGAAACAGAACCCACTAATGATTATAAGAAAATAAAATGGGCAAATAGATGTGATGAAGCTCGTGGATTGATTGGGATGTCAATCTCTACTGATTTGCGATTCCATATATCTGGAATTGATGGACTTGATAAAGCTTGGGAAAAATTAGAATCTGTGTTTGGTAAACACAATGAAATTTGAGGTCATCAACTTGAGAATGAGTTGATTTCTCTAAATCCAAGTTATTTTTCATGCATTCAAGATTATTTATCTAAATACAAAAATCTTAGACTCTTATGTGAAGAATGAAAGACTAAGAGAGAAGACAAACAATGCATTTATTATATTCTTTCCAAACTTTGACCTGCATATTCTATTTTTGTATCTACATTTTACTCCATGAAAGAATCCTTAACTACAGATAGCTATCAAGAGCCCAGTCTTGAATCCTTTTGTGATTCCTTAATTAGAGAGTAAGATAAGCTCATTCATCTTGGAATAATTAATCATGCAAATACATCTGGGAAAGCCTTATTGTCCCAATAAAAAGAAAATTCCAAGCCTCCCAAGAAACAAAATTTTCAAAATAATAAGTCAAACAAGGGTCCCAAACCCTCTCAGTCATCTCCTTCTTTAAAAAATGACAAAGGATCCAAGCCAAAAGGAAAGAAGACTAATTGTCATTTCAATTATTGCGGGAAAGATAATCATGATGAATCTAAGTGTTTCAAGAAGATGGCAGCCTTGGAAGCAGCAATGAAGAAGCACCACGTCATCCTAGATTCGTCTTCAGAATCTACCTCTCATGGACATGCACTTTGTGCTTCTGGTTATTCTTATACTACATATTCCTCTTCTACTCAAAATGAATGGCTCATCGATTCTGGAGCATCATATCATATTGCTAAGGATCAAGCCATATTTTCTACTATGCATGAATGTAACACCAAAAAAATATTTGTTAGTGATGATAGATCTCTAAGTGTTGTAGGATCTGGAACAGTTCCAATAGAAAATGGTCATTTTAGTGATGTATTATGTGTTCCAATAATTTCCTGCAATTTGTTGTCAGTATATCAAATCACTCATTCTAGTGAAGTTAAAACTGTAACGTTTACACCTCACCAAGTTGTAATAAAGGATTTCAAAGATCCTCAACATGTCCTAGCAACCGGAATAGTTGATCATATTACAGGGCTGTACAAATTTAACAACTTTGGGTCATTGCCTTTTCCTTCAATTTTTGTTCCTCGTAGTGATAACTTGAGCAAACTTTGGCATGAGTGATTTGGTCACTTAAATTATCGCTAATTGCAATAACTATGTCAAGACAATATGATGACAGGTCTTTCGATGGTATCTTGTAGGGATGGTGTTTGTTCCAGTTGTGTACTCAGAAAACATCATCATGATAGTTTTGACAAATGTGCCTCTTGGCACGCCTCGATTCCCTTGGAGCTTGTGCATAGTGACTTGTGTGGTCCTCTTCCATCTGCTTCCTTTTCTGGTTTCAAATATTTCTTAACTTTCATTGATGATTACTCTAGATGCACTTGGGTTTATTTCCTAAAACTTAAGAACGAAGTATTTAACATGTTCTTGGCCTACAAGGCCCTTTTTAAAAAACAATCTAGTCATCAAATCATTAAGTTAAGATCTGACAATGGAGGAGAATATGTTAACAAAAAGTTCACTACTTTCTGCATTGAACAAGGAATCCAACAACAACACACTGTTCCATATACACCACAACAAAATGGTGTAGCTGAACAGAAGAACCGCACTTTAAAAGAAATGGCTAATTGTATGATCCAATCTACGGGACTAAGTCTTCAATTTTGGGTTGAGGCCATAAATTGTGGGAATTACATAGTTAATCACACCCCCACTAAAGCTTTACAAGGTACAACACCGAAAGAAGAATGTAGTAAAATTAAACAAGATGTAAGTCACTTCCGTGTGTTTGGTAGTGAAGCATGGGCTCACATTCCGGATGAAAAATGGAAAGAATTGTAGCCTAAAAGTCAAAACTACATATTTGTTGGATATTCTGAAGATGTAAAGGGTTATAGACTTCTTCAACCACGTTCAAATGATGTAATCATTAGAAGAGATGTTAAATTTGATGAAAATCTCTTGGCCTACAAGCATAACTCAGCGATTGTGCCATCTTTGGCCTGCGAGCTTGATTCGGCGATTGTGGCTTCTTCTAATTCCAACTTCCTTGACATATTTCCAACTGCAGTTTCTGATGATGACAATGAGGCTGAAAATCCACCTCCTCCTGCTCATATTCCTCTAGTTGCACCAGCACCATTTCTTCTTCGATGGGTCCATTCAAGATGTGAAGCAACCGGTGATCTTGTCGATGATCCTAGAGATCAATGTCGAACATGTTCTCAGTTTCAGTGAGCCTATTCTCTTTTGGCTCAAGTTTTCAAGAATTATGATCTAGAAACTTTTGCATAAGCTTCAGGAAATCCATATTGGGATGCAGCTATGGATGAAGAATATCATTCCTTAATGGCAAACGATACTTGGGATCTTGTACCTCTTCCAAAAGGAAGAAAACTTTTCAGACGTAAATGGGTCTATAGAACTAAGTATGCATTAGATGGAAGTGTTGAAAGACTTAAGGCAAGATTAGTTGCCAAAGGTTTTTCCCAAGTTGAAGGGATTGACTACAATGAAACCTTTGCTCTTGTCACAAAAAATGAAGTCCATTTGCCGTGTTCTTTCCCTTGTAGCCTTACATAACTAGGAATTCCATCAAATGGATGTCAAGTCTGCATTCTTACATGGTGATTTACAGGAGGAAATTTACATGGAACAACCTCCTGGATATGATCATAATAACTCTAACCTTGTCTGTTGCCTAAAGAAATCCTTATATGGCCTTAAGCAAGCTCCTAGAGCTTGGTATGCCAAAATGGATAACTTTCTTCTTGACACTAGTTTTTCTAGATGCCATTCTGACCCCAATGTCTATACCAAGAAAGTTGGAAACCATCTCATCATACTTTTTTTTTATGTTGATGATCTTATCCTTACTGGTAGTGACCCTAAGATTTTAACACATGCGAAATCCAGTCTTAAGCAAAATTTTGAAATGTCAGACTTAGGACATTTGCATTATTTTCTTGGTCTCCAAGTCTTGCAAACCAAAGAAGGAATCTTTCTTTCCCAGTCTAAGTATGCTTGTGACCTTCTCCATCGCTTTCACATGGAAGATTGTAAACCAATCCCTTCTCCCTTCCATTCTGGAGTCAAACTTTCTGCCACTTGTACTTCCCCTGAAGTAGATGCCACCTTGTATCGTCAGCTTGTTGGTAGTCTCTTATACTTGACTCATTCCCATCCTGACCTTTCCTTTGTCGTTGGTCGTGTTGCCCGTTATATGTAAACACCTCATGAAATTCATTAGAAAGCAACAAAAAGAATACTTTGATATATATGAGGTACAATTCAGTTTGGGACTCATTACAGTACATGGGGGACACCTTTGTTGGTTGGTTTCACTGATTCAGATTGGGTCGGTGATCCTGATGATCGAAAGTCTACCGCAGGTTATGTTTTCAGTCTAGGATCTGGACCTGTCACTTGGGCTTGTAAGAAACAACAAGCTCTTGCTCTTTCTTCAGCAGAAGTAGAATTCTGCCAAAACTTTCTACCAACTTTTTATATTTTGCAGCTGCAACATCTTTAAAAATTTTCCAATTTGTCCTATTTCACAGTTGCAACTCAGATAAATTTTGTTGACGTTTCCTATTTTTACAGTTGCAAATCTGCAAAAATTCTGCCAACTTTTCCTATTTCGTGGTTGTGACTTCGCAAATCTTTCCAATTTGTGGCAATGACTCCGCTAATTCTCCAGCCACATGATTGTTATACGTCTATCGGTTTCTATCAACCTACTCTACTCTCCATGAGGAACATTAGATGTTCATATGATCATCATGTACTTTTGTGCCAGCATGGATGTACTTTATTTGCCTGGTTGACGATGGTCAACTCACGGAAGCATGTGTGTATTTATATCCTCATCAATGATGTGACCATGAAATAACAGCACCATGGAAGGATAACGGCTCAGCATTATATTGAAAGGTACGGGTTCTAATCATAACCATAATTAGGAATGATTTGACATAGTGGAAAATATCTAACCATGGCGTTAGTCCTCGTTAGAAGACCTTGATTAGTTCTCTGTAAGGGAAACAAGTCAAAAATTTATTTCCTGTATTCGTGATATGACAATCATTCTACCCAACTTGTGTGAGATCTAGCCAATTGATTTTATCCCATAACCATACCAATTTCCAAAAATAACTGTGCCACTTTTCGAAAATAACCGTGCCAACTTTCTGGAAATACTCAATTGAACTTTGGTTATCCAGTGCATGTTGTAAATCCAACATCCGAGTCTGGTAATTCTTTCATTTGATAAGAAAACTTACAAAAAGGAAGCACAATAGGTATCCCTGCAAGACACGAACATGAAAACATAACGTCTCTGCGTGAAAAATGGGAAAGTATTTACCATATTTCAGGAAGCCAGGTGGATAGAGTACTTCCAGATATTAAATAGATTTCATGTGGATATGGCACTACAATTTTCTCTAAACTTGACTGATACTCAATCAATAGTTAGAGGATTATGGATAGACATTACAGAAGCAATTATGGCGGAAGTGAAATGATTACCACAGATTGGGATGAGATGGTTTGGTCAAAAGGTGCCCAATTCTATCGTAGTACGCGACTTTCTTGTAGCACATTGAATTGTTCAGCCAAGAGGAAGGGGAAAAGCATTGGAGTCGCTGCTAATACACTGGATCAAGTTGTCATCTTTCTAAATAAATACATAACTTGTGAAGGCAGGTATCGAATTGTTTATATCTCTGAATTTATCCTACTGTCCCATTTACGCCATAGTAGATTACTCAATATGACATTTTATCTCCTAAGATCCCTACAAAGCATGGCTCAATATGTAAAAGCATCACGGCATCCCATAGCTTCCCTAATAAATCATGGATTAATCAAATTGTTAGTTTTGAGGGCCCTTGCACATCATAATTTAACATGGGAACAATTTGTTCCTAAGCCAAGGGTAGACTGAGAACCTGTATTGGAAATAAAAGGTATTGGGGAAAAAAGTGATGAGCCGAGCTCCTTAGGTTCAGTTGGGGGGAGAGATGAAATGTCGACAGACCAATTGGAGAATGTTCAAGAGGAAGGTGTGATAGAAGCTGCAGCAACAGAAGGTGAAAGTAGAGCAGTTGTAGAAGATGCGACAGTAGAAGTTGTAAATGTTGAAGCTGCAATGGAAGAGGCAAGACATTATACATAGGAAATAGAAGGAGGGGAGGTAGAAGTCTTGAACGTTGAATCCTCCCCTGAAATCAGGGGAACCATAATTTAGGAGGAGGAATTTCTTTGTTAAACTGGGAAAGTTAGTGAATTTTCCATCCGTGCTTCTGAAAATGTGGAAATATGTGTGTTACGTAGAAGAAGGAAAAGACCAAGTGTTAAGGGCCATACATCTAGCCCTGTAAAGAGGAGAAGGACTAGGCATTCTAGTGCAGCAGAAGCAGTACATGTCATAGGGGAAAATGTTGAAATTCCTATTCTAAAACCCCGAGCATCTGTTGTTACAGAAGAACCTATTGCAAGTGAACCTCAAATTGAAAATTTACTTTTTGAGAATGAACTGTTAAAAGAAAAAGTACGAACTCTCTAAGGTGAAGTATAGAGGTTGAAAGAAGCTTGCAAAAAGATGATGGTGCAGAGCTTGAACACCTTGGCTGAAGCTACAGACCAGTTGGAGAATCCACCTTTTGTTTTGAAGGATGGTGAAAATGATGAACTATTATGCCCTGAATGTGGAGATATATTCAAACTTGCAGGGTATAAAGTTACAATGGTGGATCTAACATCATGGAAATTAGCACAAGCAAGTCAAGGGAGAAAAGAAATCCCTCCAGTAGAATCGATGGAAGAAAGGAAGCCAAGGCTGAGCATAACCCTCGATCATGAATTGCAAGAACAAGAGGAAATATAGTCCCAGCAATCAAAGGACATTGAACTGATTCCATATCAATCTTAGCCATCTGGGGACATTAATGAATTGATGCAGGATCAGTCTCAATAGTCAGGGGATACAAAAATCATTCAAGAAATATCTCCACAGCCTAAAAGCATTGAAATAATTGTGGAATAGGAGGTTGTTACATAAGAACCAACACTCCAAGGATCTGACATTGAAGCAGCAACTCAAACGGTGTGTACTTTGAGTGAATCATAGAAAATGGATGATGTTACATAAGAACCAGCATCCTCAAAATTGTTTGTTGAAGTTGCAACTCAAACTGAAGTTGTTGGGGCTGAAACACAGAAAAGGGATGCTGCTACACAAGAACGAACATCCTCAAAATTGTTTATTGAAGTTGCAACTCAAACTGAAGTTGTTGGGGCTGAAACACAGAAAAGGGATGATGCTACACAAGAACCAGCATTCCCAAAATTGTTTGTTGAATCAGCAACACAAACAGAAGCACTCAGAGCAATTGTTGAAGTAAAAATTTTGTTGGACAAAGGAAAGGGAGAGGATAAAAGATGAAAGTAGGAGTAAGAATTGGAAAAGAAGCTCTATCTATTGCAACTTGAGCTCAATAAATGGAAATATCATACCATCCTGATGGAGAAAGGAATGATCTTCTTGTCTAAACATAGGAGGATTATCCAAGAGCTTCAGGATAAATGGGCTGAATAATTTTCCCAATGGGACAATTTGTAGAAGGAGCTACAGGAACTGAGAAATATTAAGTTCCTAAAAGAAGAAAAAGAATAGCTGGGTAAGGAGATGTACAACCTAATTCAAGAATTGTTGATCTGCAAAGCTCCATCCCCATCTCATCTAATGTTCTTATATGAACAGATGGCCATGTTTAAAATCAGAGCACTAAAATAAGGGATACCCCATCAGCTATTTTCAACCCTTAAATTCTTGGACACCTTCATTAAGAGCGAATTTTTGGATCAAAATTTTCTATGTGAATTATTTTTGCATGAAAGAGAATGCCCTATGGACGTCCACTCCAATCCAGTTCCTTATTTGGGAGATATTCAACTAAGAGAAATTACTTCATTTGTTACCAATAATATGCATTGGTCCAGTGCCATTCAGACCATACAGAAGAATGAGGAGACTTCCACCTTTTAGGTTCAAAGTGAACCCCAAAATCCTACATCATTAAGAATCAGGCATATGAGACAATTACAATCTCCTTAGAAGGCTAGTCAAATGTAAGCCTTCCAACAAGAAGTTGTCTCTTCCCATTTCAAGTTGATATCTCATCAAGAGCTCTTTGCAAGAGAAGGAAACCTAGGTAAATGGGATGCTTCTTCTGTTTTTTAGAGAAAAATATTCTTACAGTGTTGAAAACTTCAAATATGCCATGTCCCGGTTTCCCAACTATGTTGCATGTATTAAAACTTGTGGACCTAGTTGGTTGGGATTGAGATTTAAGTTTCCTATTTTATGGTGTCCAACAAGAAAATACCAGAGCATGTACCAACTGACTAAGAAGACAGAGAAACGGTGCTGGGATGATTTAATTGCATGAAATGGGTTCAGGAATCCAGAAGAGCAATCTGAACCTTCTTATAATCTTACCCATCACCACCAAAAGAGTTTTGAATCAGAATCAGATTTAGACTAGTTGAGTCCCAAAATAGCCCTTTTTTCCTATACCTATCAATGCCTCTTCCCCTATTTCACCTTACTTTTCCATACCCCAGGCAGATATCTTTCCAGGTTAAGAATGTATGTTGACAGGTATAATCTATTATTGCTTTATTCTAATAATTCCTAATATTGACTGATTGTGAACTTGATCTTTTGATTTGTGCTAACTTATGTCGGTTCAATAAAGATAGTTCAAATCCTTGAAGGATTACAGGTGTAGGAGCCCACTAAGCCTGAAGAAGAAAGGAATGTATGGTGATAGTTGTTACTTCCTGGAGTTGGTTCCATGCGTTGATGTAGCAGCATGAGTCTCTTTACACGTGGTCAGTCAAGACTAGGTATCATTGAGACAATCACGGCATCTCCCCTTCCAATCAGTTGAGTCCATTTTAACCATTCATCACTCAGAGTAATAGCGCAAGCCTGGATGCGAACAACTTCATTGAATTATATTTATGGTTGTAACTGTTTATGTTGTAACATGGCAGCCTGAAGATCGTATATATTCATGGCTGCCTGACACTAGTGGATATGGATTATGTCACCTGTGTATAAGCATGGAGAAGCGATCTAAATCGGGGTTCTTTCATTGGTTGTTAGCATTTGATTGTAAGAAGTTGTAACAAATATTATTGTAACAGTGGTTTTACTTTCCTAATACAAGGAGCAACAATTGACATGCATATCTTTGTGTTCTAATTTGTTTTAGTTAGCTGCATCTCTATTAGGAGGTCAGGGCCCGACTTCTCACAGAGATCGTCGAGTTAAGTAGATGCTTTAGTTTTGCTTATGTTAATTTGGTGTGGAATTACTGTAGGATTTTTCACAACACATTGCAATAGTAGTTAATGATTTCAATTTCCTTTGGCTTGATACAACAGTGTGGTGTGACACTCGACTGTGTCAAGTAGTCTATTTTTCTTTTTATGCAAGTGTGTTAAACCTCTGTTACAATCAAGCTCGGCTCTGATTATTACTGTTAATTGTCTTTCTTAGGATTTTCTGAATTAGATGCTTATGGTTTGGGTTACTGTAGTCTGATATCTTTAGGTTTTGATTTCTTGCAAAAGTAATTCTAGTTCATTTATTCTTAGATCAATTAATATTGGATTGTTTTCATAGGAAGGTAAAATTCCCTTGAATTCTTAGATGGATAATTTAGATTAGCTTTAGCAATGAGTTGATCCTGGCTGAGCAGTCAGGTAGGATAATTGATTTATATTCATTTGATCAATTGCTTGGGTGTTTATGCATAGATTGTGTGTAGTTACCTTTGAAATAAAAGACTTCCTCGGGTTGATAATTTATGTTACGGGAGTTTTAGCTCTTTAATTAATTATACAACTAAACTTCCCAACAACATCTAGGGCTATCCTTTTATGGTCTAATAAGAGTTACATCACTCGCCTTTTGCATAAGAGTTACATCACTAAGTTCTTTGGCGTAACAAAGTTTTTTCTCGTGGCATCTTCAACAAGCATAAGCAGAAATTTCACTACCAACTCACTAAGAGGCTAAAAATAGGTAAAGTGGCCCCTGTATAGAATACAAATCAAATTAACAAAATCAAAATAGGTATAAGAATTAGGAATATGTTGCCTATACTTATAGTTTCTTGGTACAACTTACCTTGATTTGTGGAGCTTGACACTGTCTACTTTTTCTTTACCTTTCAAAACATCTTTCAAAATACTACAAATATTTTCCTGTTGCAATAATTTCATGTTAGGACCCATCAAATAAATATTTGTTTGTTTGTGAAAAATAACAAAATGAAGCTAAAAAAATACAGTTTTAGTAGTTTGGATCAATGAATAAAAACAACATTAATAATGAACATTTTACGTTTGATGAACATTTTTAATTTAATGATGTAAATTACAATAGCATTCAAGTAAAATAATTGGTAATAAGAGATCACCTGAGGAAACATGGATAACCACAAAACAAAGTATATAAGGCCATCGATCACATCAAAACGTCAATTTTGCTTCTGAAATATCAAAATGTTTCCCAAGGCTATCTGTAACAAGTTCCAATGGATGAGTGAAATAGCAATAGTAAAATTTAAACATTACAATTATAGAAATAATTGTGGAAAATGTATAATTCCTTACCATTCATTGAGCTCCTCTCTATTTTGAGAATAATTTAATATTCTCTACTAAACAAGGAAACCCACGTGAAGGTGGAAGCTCTTATGGCCCCTCCCCCCCCTCACATCACTCTCAATTCCCCAAACCCAATGCATCTACTTGCAAAAAAAAATTAGTGCAAATTCATTCATTCAATAGCCGAAAAAACCATTTATTAAATCATTTATTAAAGCATTCATTCATTCAATAACCAAAAAAAACATTCATTAAATAACCAAACAAACCATGCACGACATTGTATTATAAAAAACAATTACTCAAAATTTCTTCAGTCACTTCTTTTTTAATTTTCTTCTCTTTACAAAATGAAGAAGAAGCGCATCTACTGGGATTTGTCGTTCAGTTCCTTGTGATTCATCAACTTGTTCTAGTGTATCCCTAGTAGATTGCTTGCCACGTGGATCTTACGTCAAGGGGTTTGGAATTGCTACAATAATGTGAAAATGTTGCATTAATTTATTTTTGTTTTTATAATTACAAGTATTTCATTTAAAAAAACATTACAAAGGTGTATTTTTTACCTAGTGTGGCCACTTCATGTTCTTCATTTTCCTGTCCAGGCTCAAATTGTACAGTGTGACCATCTACATGCTCTGCAGTTGAAATATGGAGACATACAATTAATGTTCACCAACTACAATTATATATACAAAACTGTAGCATAAGAATAAATTCATTACCAAGAATCGAAGCATGATATTCAACGAGTTGTTTTCCATCATCAACATTAAGGGGATCATTGTTTTCCTGCTCAAAACAGAATAAATATTTTATTTTAATTGTTTATAATGAATAGATTGCATGACAATTAATAAACTTTCATTAAACTATATATATTTTATATACCTATTCACCAGATGGATCACCAAAAGACTATGTATGCCCAGACAATCTTTTCCGACGTTCAACAACAGCTTCAAAGCTGTGTTGGAATCCAAGCTTCAAGTATTCATGATTGGGCACTTCTTTGAATCGGTCGGCCTGCATATTTGCATAATCTCATTAATTTTACATTTTGCGCCACATTAAAATGAAAATAATTTTTGATTTCATATTTGGATGCATTATCGGGTTTTCAATACTTACAATTCACACCGCCAAATTCGAATAACCACCAGGCCCAAGCTTGTGCTGACTAATTTTTTCCAGTCTTTCCTTTGTGGCCTTTGATGTGTCTGACAGCCTTAGCAACTATTGAATTACATTATATGTTTCAAATTCGATATAAAAAATAATAATAATAAGGGTTATCATTACATTGTGGAAAGTAATGAATACCTCCATGTTCCTGGTCGTATCTTTTCTACTTTTCTTAGATCCCTCTCTTTTCCATATTCCACTAGGGATTTCCACTCCCCTAATGGAATCATCAGAGGGTGCTCATACCTAGGGTTCCTTTCTAGGTGAACCCTATATTGGTCTCAAACAATCTTCATATGTTGTTCAACCTTGTTTAAGACCTTTGATGTATCGAAGGCATCGTTGTCGAACAAACCAACCAGTCGATTAGTCAGCTCATCCTTTAAATTTTTTGTGTGTATGTCCCACCTTGTGTGAATGGTGGGCCCGAATATCTCCAAGGTCAAATCATTCAGATTTTTATAAAAAAAACATCATTTCCTGCAAAACAATCATGCTATCATTTGTTTAAAAAAAAGGTTTTATCGGTATATTACAATCAAATAATAAGAACTAAATTTAACAATGTATAATTACCTGGGATCTTCTCTATCTTTATCGAAACAAGTTCCTTGTTCACCAAAAATGTTGTCTCTATTGAACCTATGCTAGTGACATGAGAAGATCGAGGAAATGTTGCTTCAGCATTAGCATTACTAGTAGACTCGGCATCCACCCCTTCATCTACACGATATGGTGTGCGTTGGTCAATAGCGGGTGCACTCTATGTTTGCCTCAGGGATGTCGTGAAACGTGTTGCCAAGTGTTCAATCGAAAACAATGGTGCAATACATGGTGTACGTGGAGTCATTTGCTCACTGGGCCCAACACCACCTTCACCACTAATATGTGGTCGCAGAAAATCATGTAAATGCAAACCACTCAATTATAAGTTCACTATGATATAAAAGTAAAAATTATAAAGTTCTAAATGAATTGATATCATGATTCAAGGTTCCGCGACTTACTTTCAAGGCCTGAGATCTCTTTACCAACACTTCAACCTTGGCTTTAATATCGTCTGTCTGCGAAATAATGAATAGTAGATGAAGGATATCCGCATTAATATTTTTCAATGTCTTCTCCATCACCTTAACTGGGTCTAGAGAAGAACCAATGTCAGCATCGTTCAACAATTCATTCACATCAAAATCTATGGATTGATGTGATGTTGTTTCATTAACAGAATCATTGGTCTGCCACAAAAATATAGAAAACATTACTTATGTGTTAAAGCAATAGTATAAGGAAAAAATTATATTAACAAAAAATATATATCATGATAGATTCCTAGAATTATATATAGGTTTAATTCATGCATGGATGACGTTTTGGTCTAATCAACAGCTGGGGACTTTTGTCGATCATCCATTTGCAAAAAAAGAAGTAGACAACATTATCATAATGAAACCAATTATACAAACGAAAAAATACATAACAAAAAAAATATTATGCTACAATTTATATATGTGTACAATTTTTAAGTATTTAGATTGTGGAATTACATTCAGGTTTACTTGTTGCTCCGAGGTTGTTGTTGTCTGATCAACAATCGGGTGGCTTCCCCAATCAACACTCTGCATCAAATATAGATAAGATTATATAAACCAAACGAATATACTCTTGAAAAAACATAACAACAGAACTGTTTGTACATATTAAATTTGTACAATGGCATCGATGTATACCTGCCACCGCAAGGCAGGTCTGGTAACATATACTATGAGGGAGGTGCCCCTCACAAAACCCTGCATTAAAAACATAGAAAAATTACCTAACGAAACCAAAATACTCACTAAAACAAATAATAACATAACATCGTGACGTACTTATACTTGTACTATTACAAACATGTATACATGTTGCCTTGAGTATGGTGTACTCCTCTGACCAACTGGTGGGGTGATGCACCCCCGATCGCCTCCCTGTGAAGTAAATATAGAAAATTTAATCAAAATTATAACAATCTACTAACGAAAAAATTCTAAAGATGTTAAAATAATTAATAAATGGTTAGGTAAATTGTTGGATGTACCACATCCATAATAACTGTGTTTGTATCTACTAGATTCAAATTGTAATTAATAAGTAGCTCTTCTCCTACAACTATTGATTTAATGGCACATACAAATACACAATTTCCTTCACACCCCTCAAATATGCAGTTGGGTTGCTTAGGTGTAGACTCTGGTTGTGTACTATTTATAAACCCTGCAATATTCCTAGTTGACTTTGGCCTCCTGTCAATGTACAATGTTGCTCTTTTATTTTGATCATTGTCTTTCAGTTGTAAATAATCTGCAGACAACCCATATCTACGCATACTTCGTGTATATTGGACCAGGCGCATCCAATATTTGTAGTTGTAAGAGGGTCCAACATACTCCTTCAATTTTGTACATATGTTGTAACCGACCTTTATGCCATCCATGCAAAACAACCCCAATCCATGTAATGATGATGATTCAATTCTATATATCCTCTCATTCACACAAAAATCTTTGTTGAGTTGAGGAAGATCCCTAGGTACCCATTTTTACACTAGATGTTTGTACCTTAAGGGCACTTCGATGTCGCCTATTGTCTCATCATCATAAGAACATGACCCCCCTCCTATGAGAAAAAATTCGATGCGTTTATTGAATTTTCTTATGATCTTATGACATCTAGTTTATCTATCCCTTGTAGACCTACTCGATGTCTCACTTTCCTCTAGCCCTCCTAAACTCCCATCGCTCGAGGAAGGCAGGTCTAACAAATCCCTGTTTGGTTCTACCTGCACCATGGCTAGAAAAAAATTTGCAAGCAAGAGAAAAATACCATCATGTTAAAAAGACCTCCAACCAATACCAATTTTAAGCAAGAAAAGAACCCGCAAGCCAAGATGGATAAAATTTTGTAGATCTTTGTAACGCACAAGCTAATATTTTGTAACTTTTTTTCAAAAGAAAAATAGGTGTTTCCTTGATATTGAATATTGAATCAATGGTAACTTGTACATAGTCCTGAAAATAAGTCTTTCCAGACATGAGCGGAGATAAGTATCAAAATATTTCCCAAGGGGAGGGACAGAACCCATAATCCCAAGATGGCAGGAGTAGCAATACCACGGGGATAACATAAGGAGCCCAAACAACTTATCCAAGGAGGCATCGAGGGTGGAGAAAACACACCCTTGGGGGATCAAAACAAAATGTATATCCCTACCTAAAACAAGAAAGATGCTAATGTATCCCATACTCAAAAGAACCAAAAAAGAGTATGCTAATTTTTCCTATTTTGCAGCTGCAAATCCACTAAAATTCTTCCAACTTTTCCTATTTTGCAGTTGCAACGCCGCTAAAATTCTGCTAACTTTTCCTATTTCGCAAATGCAACTCTGCTAAAACTCTACTAGTCTTTCCTATTTCGCACCTACAACTCCACTAAATTATGTTGAATTTTCCTATTTTTGCAGCTGCAACTCCGCTAAAATTTTGTCAACTTTTCCTATTTCATGGTTGTGACAACGTCAGATCTTTCCAACTCATGGTTCCAACTTCGCCAGATCTTTCCAATTCGTGGTTGTGACTCTGCTAATTCTTCAGCCACAATATTGTTATATGTCCGCCAGTTTCTATCATCCTGCTCTAGTCTCCACGAGGAACATTAGATGATCGTATGATCGTCATGTACTTTTGTGCCAGCATGGATGTACTTTATCCACGTGGTCGACAATGATAAACTCATGGAAGCATGTGTCTATTTATATCCTCATGAATGATGCAACCATGAAATAACGCCACCATGGAAGGATGACAGCTCAGCATTATATTCAAAGGTACAGGTTCTACTCATAACCATAATTAGGCATGATGTAACACAGCAACAATAATATTTAGGACTTGTCTACAACGGTGACGATTTCTCCCTTACGGTGAGATTCCAGGAAAAATACATCGGTTGCAGATGGGCCCTTTGGCATGATTCCATATCCAGATTCGGCAATCTTTTCCCAACTCCCCACGTCGTCAATCAATCCGGTAGGCTGCATGTTGGGGGTGGCGTAGTTAATGCAACATTTGAAGGTTGGACGTGGGAATTCCATTGCTCACTCCCACGATCCTCTACCCAAACTCACATCTGAAACTCTGTAGCCTCTGCTATGACTAGGAGGATTGAGAACGATCGAGCCCAAAAGTTTGTTCTACCCAGTGCCAGATCCTAGCATGAGTTTGAATGCTCCCAACTCCTTCCCTCTTGCACCATATTCAATCTGGATCGGATCTCTAACAGATCCCAAGGAAGCTGGCAAAATCATTACAAGACAAGCTGTGATTAGATCCTTCTAACATAGCAGAGTTCTTTCTTTCGCTCCCTGCCTCATTTCCTTCCACGCATCAAAACCCGCTTGCACACACTTGAGTTTATATTCATCTGCATTGATTGGTGTGTGCTTGATCTCTGCATATGATGATGGCATAAAAAATGCTAAAATGGATACCAGTATTGCAAAAGATAAAACTGTTGAATAACCCATTTGCAAAAATCCCATGTTTTGCAAACTCAAGCAAAAGCATGCAGAGAATGAGGAGGGGGGGGATTATGATTTTGTGTTATATATACCGTCTATAAAGAACTGGGAACACTCCAGATTTGAGAAGTGCTAGATTTTTCCCCTAAGTGGCCATATGACCAAACGCAACTCAAAATTTGATAAGTTGTGTTGTAAAATTCCTTCTAAACACCCAACTTTATGCCCAGCTTTATTGTTGTCTTATACATTCAAATTTCTCTAATCCATTAGCCAATCTGTTGGGTTGTGGTTGGGTTGAGGATAATAAGAATCCAATGACTAATGGGTTGGGACTCTATATAGGATCCATTGAGAGGGGGTGGCTGAAATGCTAGAGGAAACATTGGTTAAGGAGTTGTCTCTTTAGAAGAGAAGAACATAATAATTTATTCCAAAATAATACAAATATTAGGTATTTAAACATAAACCTAAGGTATTTAACTATTTGTGTATATTTATCTCACAAAAAATCAATCATTAACCAAATTAACAAAAGGATCACTACCTAATTTATATGCAACCATTGACATAATATTTACACAATATATTGAGTAGATCATAAAATAAATAGGTAAAAAACATAAATGCACATCTGATGTTATTAATTTAATAATTTATTCATTATTAGTTTTCTAAATCCATTTTGCTAATGCAAAAACATGCATGATGTATATGTGTGAAGCTTTTGTTTGCATCATGGAGAGAAAGGAGAACACACCTTAAACTAAAGTATTCTAAATTGTTAATTTGTTTGCATCATAGAGAGAAAGGAGAACATGCCTTAAACTAAAGTACTATAAATAGTTATATCAAAGATGGCAAAGCCACAAGAAAGAAATTTGCATCATAATTGTGTATTTATTTGACATGGGTGCAATTGAACCCTACGATAATCTAGACAACGTACCTTCTGTTGGAGCAATAAGCTATGGGACTTTTGCTACATTTGTTTATGAAAAGAAGAAACCATTATTTCTACCAACTACTGCTAATCAATAGATATGTTGCTTCGCACATAACATCAATAGCATAAGAAATGCATTGTTATGGCCATTCCAAGCACTAGACAAAGCAACATAAGAATAGTCTTATGGAAGCATTGTGATCAAAACAAGTGCCTCATTATGACACTGCTTGCAAGGTTGAAGGTAAAAAAATAGTCCTAAATAAAACTCTAAAATTACAAATATAATACATGGTTCCGAGTAACAATCATTTTCAAAACAGAAACCTATATAGACTTCCAATATTATGGGTAAGATGAGCTTGAAGTCTAATGTAAAAGTGGCCAAATCAAAGAATGCAGATTTTGAAGTCCATCCTCATCAAATAAAAAATAAAATTTCTTGATATTAGAAGGTTGAACCCCCTCTTGACCATACTGTCCCACGTTGGGATATTATTTCTTAATGATAGCCCCCAAAAAATTACATTTTAAAGGTAGCTTCCATTTACATATTATTGTATGCCAATCTAATTGGAATCTGGCAACCACACCTATAGCCTGAATATTTCTATATTTCCATATTTCCATAAATTTTACACAATATATTGAGTATATCGGAAAACATGGCATCAGAAATGCACAAAACCCTAAGGGATTGTACTAAAATGTCAATGGGAGTTGACCCCTACCTATATAGTGGGAGATTCGTGTGTAAACAACGGATCCCTCCAGCCTATTCAATATGACTCACTTTCAAGGTATCCATGAGTTGTATGATGGGAAGAGTTTTTTTCGAAAAATCATAAGCCCTTAATAGTTTAAGTCATTTCCTTATTTCCCAAAAAAATGGAGATAACCTTTGAGTTCCATACACATTTCCATGTTTCACACAACTTAGCCTCGATGACATGAGGCCCTAGAAAAAAAAAATTCTAGCCAAGGAAAT
Source organism: Pseudotsuga menziesii (assembly GCA_001517045.1). NCBI lineage: Eukaryota > Viridiplantae > Streptophyta > Pinopsida > Pinales > Pinaceae > Pseudotsuga > Pseudotsuga menziesii. The sequence continues at coordinate 95,435 of LPNX010760206.1, read as the reverse complement.
GAAGGAAAGTGTGGTTGGTATTCTAAATGAGATCGCCTCAAAAGTTCTAGCCAACATATAAAGTTATGGACATATGAAACACTAAACAAAAGAAACTACCAAGAACTAAGTAGAAGAGGTATTGAAGATCAAAGAGGAATTGAGGGAAAGGGGAGCTTCTTTGTAGGGTATTAGAAGCCAAGTGAGACCATGAAAGTAGAACAATAAGGAGCATCCAAAATTCATCAATAGTCTAGAGAACTAACAAGTATTGTATGGAAATTTTATCCTTCTAGTGGAAAGAATTCTTACTTCCACAAAGGCCACACCATCAAGATGCACCAATATTATAAACATTATTGTAGCTAAAATTCAATGATTTGTTGGTCAATACCTATTGTATTTGTACATATTTCTTTGGTATCATGCCTCTTCCTCCACTTAGGCTCTCCTAAAACCTTGGAATCTACAATATGTGCATATTACAGATTAAAAAATTATCACTCAGTTTATCCTAAAAGCTATTATGGGTCCATCAAGGCTGCAATAAAAATGTCATGTTTGGGCCTCTTCCTCCACTTAGGCTCTCCTAAAACATTGAAATCTACATTATGTGCATATTACAGACTAAAACATTATCACTACTAATCAATATGCACATATCCTAAACTCTGTGAAAAGTTAATTATCCTAAGGTATCCCTAACTCCTAACCCCTAATGAGTCTTAAGGGTAAGGGTTGCCAAAGTAACAATAATATACACCTAGCTCCTAACCCCTCTAATGTGACCTTAATGGCCATAGTGACCATAACCCCAGTGAATTGTAACCCTAACTCCTTATAACCCCCCTAATCCTAAATCCCCTAACATGCTCTTTGATCATTAAACACTGAAATTATGCACATGCCTTGTTATTTTGATAACATGTTTGTTGAGGACATAAGAAACACCTCGTCAACAGTTTGGGGCATGAGGAGTCAGTTCTGGGTGAACTGATAAATCATGCAACCATCCCCAAAACTAAGTAATTATGAGCACATTTGGGGGACTTTCAGGTACTTAACCAACCCTAAATTGTGGAAAGGTAAGGGAGTGCTTCTCTTACTCTAAGCAACACACACAAATCTCTAACTTCAGATATTTTCACCTACAAGACTGTCGTAGTTGATTTGCAGTTGATTGTTTAGCTAACAGTAATCTACAGGATAGTTGCAGCTGAGTTGCAGTTGATTGTTTAGCTAACAGTAATCTACAGGATAGTTGCAGCTGAGTTGCAGCTGACTGTTTAGCTAACAGTAATCTACAGGATAGTTGCACCTGAGTTGCAGCTGACTGTTTAGCTTCGTTTTGATGACCCCTGTGTTCATAAAATTAAAATTGATACATTGTTTCAACAATAAAACACATTTAAAGCAATCAGAGGCATTATACGCTTCTCTATTTGACATAAGGAACAACATAACCACCTGCAGGCTATTCATTTGGAGTATGGTAAGGATTATTCTTTATTAAAAGTTTTAGTTTAATTATAATCATGGGATTTCTTGAAGGATTATGGAAAGACTCAGATTTACAAATAGATTCGATGAGAATGAGACTTTAATGGTGAAGTCAATACATTGGATGGCGATCGAATGTTTGAAGGAGTGTTGATAGGTTTGAGTGGGGTTTTCAAAATGCGCACGACTGAGTGTGTCTGTCTTTTGGATTGAAGATTATGGGAATTGAAGACGTTGTTGGAAGGAGATGAGGATGGTGGGCAACTTAAGTTGGCATAGTAACCTGTTAGTGCTAATAGATAGGTTCTGTCAACTCATGGGTTTGTCATGGTTCTTGAACAAGACCGAATAGGTCGTACTATGGAAGGACCATTATGGCTAGAGTTGAGGTCATTATGGAGGAAATAAAATTGAACAAGGGGTTATAAAGGGTGGCCCTTTCAGGATGGATGACTAAATGGGTGTTCAAAGCAAGTTGTGCCACTATTTCGTTGAGGCAGCTCGGGAACAATCTTCTTGACACAACTACTTTCAGGTTGGAATGGTAATATGTTAGTGTATTGAGAATACAGTTGTGTGGGTAATGCATATATTTGACCAACACAACCTAAGTGTTGGTGCACACCAATTTGCCCATGCAACGCTTAAGCAAGTAGATAAGGTTCAAATAATTGAAGAGATACAGCAAGGGTACTGAATATCCCTACATTAGCTATACTATTGAGATGTTCCATTTTTCCAAAACTGTTAGCTACATCACTCCTGCACTCATAGTTGTAGTTTCTGAAATGGAGTGGAAAAAAGGGATAGAAATTTGTACTTATCGAAGACATATTTGTAATCAATTTAGCACCAGTCACAATGAAGGCTTGAAACCAATCATGGTGGGTCAATCACAAACCCGTGCAGAGAATATTGCAGTAAAATCCGTGCAGTCAACTCCATGAAGGAATAATGCTAAAGAAACCAGCAGAGCAAAGAAATGAAGGAAACGACTCTGTGAGGGAACTCAACCCGTGAAGGAACCGGCTCTGTGAGGGAACTCACGAAGTGAAAAATGCAACGTGCGGGATGATTTTTATATATAAGTGAAAAATTCAATGTGTGGGATGATTTCAACTCAAGGTAAGTGAAAAATCAATGTACATGTTTATTTTCATTTTTATATGTTTTGTTTTTTTGTTTTATTTATTTGTTTTTTATAATTTCTTTTTAATTTTTTTTATGTATTGCTTTATTTGTTTATAATTACTTTAAATGTGCATTTTATATGTTTTGTTTTATTGTTTTTTATTTTTTTATATGTTATTTTTTATTATTTTCTTTTATTTATTGTTTTATTTGTTTATTTTATATTTATGTTTATTTAATTATTTAATGACGACGATGATGATGATGATGACGATGACGATGATGATGAAGATGAAGATGGTGATGACGATGATGATGATGACAATGATTATAATTATGATGATGTTAGTTATGATCATTTAAAAGGTGAAGTAACAATGTTTATAGGAACCTCAAGTTTTAGTCACGTTTGACAATCAAGATGACGATGACGATGATGATGACGATGATGACGGCGATGACGATGATGATGACGATGAAGATGAAGATGTTGATGACAATGAAGATGACGATGATGATGAAGATGATGATAACACTTCATTTCATTAATATCAAAGAACTTAAACTTGTTTACATACATGATGGAAATAAACTAGTCAGAGTGTTGGTAGCTTATCTCTGAGAAGAGATGTGGCGGCTACATGCCTTTGAACTCTGTGTTACAATGAGGCTCGAAGGCCTATATATTATTGAGAAACAATGGAAAACCCTACACATCAAAAAACCTAACCCTAGGAGGTCAAATGCCAGAATATGGGCCTCATTGGGTAAATTGGTACATCAATTTCCCGGGGTTGTAACTTTGGCATACTATCTTTGTTTAACGCGGATGATACATCGTTAGAAAGATCTATCAAAGGACTACATCCATTAATACTAGATGTTGAGTTTGGAATGAACTCATATTTGCTAACCATTTGATGCCAAAAAAACGTCATTTAGGGCCTCAAAATGGCTCCAGAAGTTTAGGACGCGAAAACTGCCAAAAATACTAAATTGTGCTACAATTAAGGAAATTGAAAGAAACAATGGTGGGGGTCCAAGTGGAATAGGCGGGTGGACACCGATATCCTCCTGGATCAATGTTAATAAAGTATCGATTTTGGGTTTTCATGATATTGTTGCTACCGGGGTTCATCATTTCTTAACTCTATTTAAGTAAGACCACAAAGCACCCATTGGATCTATGCTCGAGGTTATAGCTCATATGCCTTGCATTGTATCCGAGGATCAAAATCATCTTCTTAAAGAACCTATTTCCAATGAAGAAATCAATTTGGCACTCAAACCTATGCACAATGACAGAATCCCTGGCCTTGATGGATGGCCAATGGAGTTCTATTCTAGAATGTTTGAATATATTGCTGAAGACTTACTCACAATTGTTGAAGAATGAAGACTTAAGGGAAGAATTTTGGCTCCATTTTACTCAAATTTCTTACCCTGGTTCTGAAAGTTAACCAAGTCAAAAGGATGGAACAGTTGCAACCTATCTCATTATGTAATTGATACAAATAGGTATAAGTGGCCACCCATCTATTCCACTGGCTCAAATAAATTTTCCATTTTGGCAATTTTCGTGTAAATTTCTATTGTTTTTCAAGTCCCAAACTTTCGGGGTCATTTGAGGCCTTAAATGATGTTTTTTTACGATTTGAGGGGACAAATGGTTTCCATTGACATTCATTATCCCTAGTCAAAAGTTATAAATCTTGGATAGACCTTTCCAATGGGCTATCGAGCACCCCGAACAAAGATCATATGCAAAAGTTATGACCCTGAGAAGCTGACTGTTCAACTAGCCATCTTGGGGCCACAAAATTTATGACAATTCATCTCCTATGGTCGGGTTTAGGGTTTCTTCCTATCCAAGGCTTTACGATAAAAGGCCCTTCGACCTCCTTTTGTATTTAGCATGTCACGAGTGAGTGTAGCCACCACATCTCTTCTCAGAGATACAACTACCACCATTCTAGTTGCTTTTGTTTTACAGTTTATTTTGTTTCATTCATTTAATAGAATATGAGTTTATTGTATCACTGTGTCTATTTCCATATATCTGTGTATGTGAATATTTATATGCTCTTTCATTTCGTTCTAACATAAATCTGGATCAGTGGTATCAGAGTCGTATTCTCTTGTGGTTTCTCAATGCATGTCCCCAACGAGATTTGAATATTGAGAGTTGGGTCTCGAACTAGTCGAGCTTGGGGAAAATACCTCTCATCGTCCCAAGCTGCCTCACATGGCGAGAGAATAAAAGAGAGATGATGGAGCAAGAAATCCTATTAAATTTTTTTCTAGAGGAAGCCCTTGTGCGACAAAGGAACGAGATGATGGATAATTTCGCCCAGATCCTTCGAAGAATGTTGATGACAGCGGATGCACCTTCAGCGAGCAATCATTTTGGGGGTGCAACTCCCTTCAAGGTACAAGTTAACTTTGACATCCCTTTATTTGAAGGAAATATGGATGTAGATGGAAAAATGGTTGAGTTTGTTAGAGTGTTAATTCTCTATTCAAAATTCTTTCGACAGTGAAAATATCACCTTCATGCTCCTTAAGTCACTCCCCCATATCAAAGGCTAGTGGGACAGGTACTGTGAGAGGCATGCGAGGTATGAATATGAAATATTCAATACAAAACCCAATTGGGCATCTTTTTTTGATCCTGTCAAATAGCAATTCTACCTTGTCAAAAACTATGATGACCAATACACCCGATGGACGATATTGCGCTAGGAAAGAGACCAAACAGTGCCAGAGTATACCAATATATTCCATACCCTGCAATCAAAGCTGGGCATTAGAGACTTTGAAGGACACTTAGTTCTAAAGTATCACAGTGGCCTACATAGGTACATTCAGTCGGAGATGGATTTCTTGGACATATCCTCACTAGGAGCAACTTACCAATATGTTGTCAAGATCGAGCAAAAATTTAAGCAAAAGAATAAGCAAGATTTTGGGTTTGCAAATCAACAACAAAATCCTGTAAAAAGTGGCCATAATTCACAACCCAAATGATAGATCAAGGACTACCAAAGTCTCAACAACCATTCCACGCCATAGGCAAAGAAGGGTAATGGGAAATCGAAAAAGAACATTGGAAAGTGGTGCAAGTTCCACAAAATCCCCTAGCACAACACTGATGAATGTTGCTCAAAACAATCATTGGTGGTCGAGAAAAAATCCATAGATCTAGACTCTGACTCAAACACTGATGCAGAGAAAGAAATGGGAAAGCATATCATTGACGTAAAACCTATTGCCACCATCGCAACCGCAAAGATCCAACTAGAAGAGTCAAAGGAGCCAGAAGAATGGGAGTGCCTCTTCCATTCACAACTATGGGTGTAGGGGACTCCACTACATTTCATTGTTAACAATGGTAGTCTGAAGAACCTCATCTTAGTTGAGGTTGTCAAAATATTGAAGCTTATGACGGTTCCACATCCCCAACCCAACAACATTTGTTGGTTGAGCCAAGGACAAGAGATCCCCATCAAACAATAGTGCCTCCTCTCCTGTGGCATCGGGCCCTTCAAATATGAGGTGATGTGTGATGTTGCCCCACTTGAATTTTGTGATGTTATTTTAGGACAACCATATATGTGGAAACACCATGCTATGTATGAGTCTAGACCTTGTAGTGTCATTATTACTTTGGGAAAGAAACTCTACAGGGTACCAGATACACTTTCTTCTATTGGAGTGTCTCTCATAACAACGAAGCAATGTCGAAAGGTAATCTCCCATAAAGGGAAATTTGTACTCTTCATGGTTCGTTTTGAGGGTGAATGATAGATCACAACAACATCCACCACCTCCACACAAAATCCCTCTACACAGCAGAAATAGGTGGAAAAGATCATGGACACATACAAAGACATCTTCACCACACCTATCAAGGTTCCAATACATTGTCATATCAAGCATTCCATTGATTTGATACCTAGTGCGCCTTTACCTAATGGGCCAATATATAGGTGTTCCCTTATGGATAGTGAATAAACCAAACGCTATATTCAAGGGTTAATCCAAAATGGGCACATTTGAATTAGCTCCTCACCTCGTGGGAGCCCAATTGTGTTGCTTCAAAAGAAAGATGGGACATGGCGACTCTGTATTGACTACTGAACTCTAAACAAGATCACAATCCGGAATCGGTATCCCATACCTCGGATCATCGACCTCCTCAACCAGCTCAAAGGGGCCTAATGTTTCATCAAGATTGACCTGAAGTTTGGTTATCATCAAGTGCCAACTGAGCACACTGATGTCTGGAAGACTGCCTTCAAATATTGGGAAGGAATTTTTGAGTGGTTGGTCATGCCTTTCGGCTTGACTAGTGCTCCAACAACCTTCATGAGGACAATGAATGACATTCTACAACCATTCCCCAATTCCTTTGTGGTCGTATATCTAGATGAAACCTAAGGGTCTGGAACCATCACTCACCAATTGAGACGATTTATTTTGGAATTTTACTAAGACGAATGAAGTTAGTACTGAGTTAGATCTCGTTTTAGCTGAAGTGTCCAAAAACTTGCACAGAGTAATAACTATGTACAAATTGAATAGGTGTTGAATGGGCTAGAAAACATGTCATCCATTCCACCAACCCTCATTCAAGGCCATGTTAGTATTGGAGTAAAAGCCACAGTATTGTCTATAAAATCAACATTAATACATTGCACACCAACCGAATTGCTAGTCTAATTATGCAAGTAACGTACCATACGAAACATGGTTGACAACTATCAAACATCCAAGGTAAGTTGACATTAATACACATTGATGCATGTGGTGAAACCATAAATTGCAATACCCTGGAACCATAAATACAAAACCCAACACCATCAATATCACAAAAAACTAGCTAACGTAACAACATTGCCCATGCCATGGAAGGGAATCTCAAAGCATATGTCATGCCCTCCTGACCAATGAAAGCTTGATAAAATTATCCATTAAACAATACAAAAATAATCCCCATTTAATAATCCATTTCTCACTTATGCAAAATTCCCCCACACAAAGTAATTCACCCCCGATTAATTGAAATTGCCAATTTATAAATGTCCTAGAGTCCTTTTCTTAGAGAAAACCTTAAAACAATGTTAAAACAAAGGTATAAAGAAAAAATGACAGATGGTTTTTAAATAAACAAGGTGAAAAGTTGCAAACAACTAATTCCCTACCAAAAAGTGAAAGAACTATTGATCACACATGGGCACACAAAAACATAAGCTACCTGCTAACAATGAAAATTGCCCCGATGAAAAGTGCCAAACGCTATGAGATAGTGCTCCGATGAAAAATGTCGAATGTTATCAGACAGTGCTCCGACGATAGGTCTCTGAAAAGAGGATTTCATGGGAAGAGTGGACGGGGCACTACTGAATAGTGCTCTGATGACATTCCAAATACACCTTCATCCAATTGGAATTTCTCCCAATAACTGAGCATACTTAATTATTATCATGATTAAGTGAGGCCATTTCTAGACGACGACCAAATTGATGTTCATGAGTTGACACAATCCCAATTGTGTCAAATCACGACTAGCCTTGGCTCGCTAGTTCAATCTATAACACTTCATACATCTTGTTTATTCTTCTACAACCCTGCATATATGTGGCCTCACATTTTCCCACCTCTAAGCGATCTTGGAGGTAAGCTCAGATTCAACATAATCTCTTTGGATCTGAGCGGTCCTTTCTATCTAGGGTTGATTCAATTTAAGTAACAAAATCAATAGTTCCTTTATAAACCAGTGTTGTTTGCCTCTTCGTGGATCGAGTTCTTGTTCAACACCTTTGTAGCTTTAAAATTTGTCATATAACAAAGAACCCATACCTTCATCTAGAAGAGGATATGATTAGTGTTGCCTTAGGTCAAATTGCTCAGATCTAAACCAATTAATGTGTTGATTGCTTGATTGTTAAACAAATATTTGAGATCGAGCTACCAAGAAATCTGACCACTAGCTAGAAATCGTTGACTCCTATGTGCATCTAACCAATTGTTAGTAGATCAAATTGCTAGCGTTGATCGTTGGTTAGTGTGGTAGATGATTTGAAGGTAAATTTGATACCTCAAAACACTAGTTGAAAAGGTAAATTTGCAAACTGCTATGATCATATTTTCCAACTGTCAGTCTCTTGGTGTAAATTCACACACTAAAGATATACCAGAGAACTCACAACAATAATCAATTAAGATAAGGTTTGTCTCTTCACGTATCCAGTTGCCCACATGCATTCCAATGATACTAATGTTTCCATACTCAACAATTCTTTCATATATTGTTACATACTAGATATGGGAGAGCAACTTAGCACATCATCAGTGTCATTCAAGCATATCAGATAGGTGGCTTACATGAATCGAATGTGAATTTGATGAGGTGACGACCAAAGAAATATTTGGTATAGTAGAAACTATGTGCAAAAGGTTGCTCCTCAACCTCTCATATTTAATCAAAGTAGCGATGACCTTCATGCAACATGGGCTTGCATAATCTTCCCACACAGATTTCAAGTCATATTTCTATAAAGGAGGCTCAACATGAACAATCATTACAAATGAAGCTTAGCATGAACGATCTTTACAAAGGAGGAGGCTATGTTCTATTGATGTATAGCATATGCACATACATTAAATCCAATTCGTTCTTTGTATTCTTGAACAACGACTTCATAGATGACATTCAAACTCCATATGCATTTATACATTTGTTAAATATTACCCAAAGGCCCCTGATCTGGTTGTTTAAGGTTGCGATCTGAATCTTCTTGAGAATATCACATTGTGGTATGGATGAGAAAGAACGTATGGCCACGATCTACAGTTGCAAGAAGAACTCAAGTCTGATCATATTTCCTAAGCTAGAAGAGTTTCATTTGCCCCAGAATCGAGTCGGCTGAATCAAATATACTTAACATCCGAGCAGCTTTGTGGATCAAACACAAGCAGGGAATGCGAGCTTTATGGCTTGACACAGGCCAATTATGATAAACAAATGGATAAATATGTGGGTTTGAAGCCAAATGGAAATCTTCACTGTTTGAAAATGGCGTCCAAGTCATTTGATAGTTCACTGTTGAAATGGCGTTACCCGTTCGAACATTCCCATTATGAGAATCTCATAACCATGCGCTTGATTAATGTATTCCATATAGAAAGAAAATAATAATAATAGATATATATTAATTATGAGTTTCTTTTAGGTTGTAGACTGAACATTATCGCAGTCAAAGCAACATTAAACAATGGAGCCATCAAGCCCCAAAACGAATAGGAAAAGAAAACGAAAATGATAAAGTTGACGAATAGGAAAAGAAAACGAAAATGATAATGTTGGTGGCTTTTATTGTTGCACACATGTTATAGTATTGTTTCATATGCCATAAAACTATTTTGTTTCATTAGAATTTTATGATTCGAGTAAAGTACATAAAACTATTTTGTTTCATTAGAATTTTATGATTGGACTAAACTACTTAACCGATTATTTGTATCGATCCGACGACTTGGTTCACGTGAGCGGTCACATCCTACGTTTTGGTTTTTGTGAGTGGTCACATCCTATATTGTGGGTCATCCGATCCGTGCAAATGATCAATTAAATAGATCAATCTCTTATCATTTCTGTATAACTATTCGATTTTTATATTTAAAAAATATATATATGATTTGTTTGAAATAAAATTATGATCTCAGATTAGTATTTTATTTTTAATATAGGCATAATTATATTAATAATAAAAGCAACATGCTTGGTACGTTGGTTCGTAGAACTAGCCTCGACACACCAATGAAGAGGAGGATTTCCATCATCGTCTGTTTCGTTTTGATCGAAGTTGGATTTTGGTGTTGGTTTGAGCTTGCTTTCGAGTAACAAATCTATGCACTGCACATAGTGAGGCTCCGTAGCTTGATGGAGCACCCTTTTATTGTATTCATCCATAGAACTTACATACCTGAATAAAACCTGAATTCTGCTTTAATGAAACCATAGGCAAGATCGTTTTAAAAAGAGCAGAGAAACTCGCCATTCCAGTGCCTTTGTCCGAATAAAACCTGAATTCTGCTTTAATGAAACCATATGCAAGATCTCCAAAATTCTGTTCAAATCCTCGGTTCTCAAATGCTCATTCGCGCCTTCTCCACACCTTCTATTACAGTGAATACCCCTCACACATGATGAAAATCTAGTCCAAGGTTTAGACACCCGACCATTCCCAAAGAAAACGTCAAAAGAAAGAATCAATCCCTCACGTGAAGCTAAAGTCGTAAGTGTAAGGGTTTATACGAGGGCAAAGGGTTTCAAGAAGCGATTGAATCAATCCCATGCAAATAGATATAATTTCTGAAATTGCAAAATAAGTTAAAATTATATTTCTCATAGTAAAAAAGGTTAATATAGACCCTGTTTTGTTAAATCTGTATAAAGCCAAGTAATTTCTTGCTCTGTCTGTGTAGCTTATTAAAAAGCTATTCTTACCTTTAATTTGTATCGAGAAATAGGTGTAACCTAGCCTATTATATATGAGATTATCCATTTTACGCGACATAGTTTTAGGATACAAGTTCTTTGTTAATGACACACTGTAAAGACTCATTCACAAAACGCAAAACAAATCTGTGAGGATATTTTACCTCTTTCCATGCAACCTTAAAACATTTTGAGTTTCCATGCAACCTTTGAACATTTTGAGTGAAAGCCTGTCAAATACACAAATATATATAGTAAGCGCCATGCTGGAAAGTTTGAATAGATCATGTTGTAGAGCTAATTGCAAGTCAATCTTGAAGACTTGGTATATTCATTCTTCCATTACTTTAAAGGATTCACCATCTAATCAAACTACTTAGGACTTCAATGCTCTAAGAAGCGCACGATGCATTTACACTTTGCAAGTGGCACTAAGTTCGACCATCAATACAAATGAGTGAATGCATGGATGTTGGTAGGTGTCACAAATTTTCATGCATCATGAGGTTCAAGGGAAATGCAAGTGCAAGTGTACCTTCTTGGTGTTCATTTAATTTTTATTTGATTTACTTAACCCACAAATATCATGCTTTATAATTTATTTAATCAAAAGATCTCTTTAATTAATCATTTAAAATACATTGCCCACTTATTATTATTCTTATGCAAGGAAGAGTTCATTGTTCTTAGCTTAAATACCTTTAATATTACTTAAAACCCTATCAAATTTGTTTTCAACCTTTTACTTCTGGCACAATACCATTCATTAAATATCTTTTACTGAGTATTGCGCACAACAATACTTTTGACAGAGGCATGGAATAGAGGTAAATTTACATTGTAACAAAATATAAATAATGTTGACATAAAAATTTACTTACAATTTGTCTTATAAAGGAGACACAATTAAACATAATATGGACATTAAAATCTCATATCGTCTTCTTATCGTCCTAATCAGGCTTATATGTTCTTATTATGATATTTATTTTGTACCCTAATTATTTGTTAGTGTATTTGTTTTGCTTCATCTTTCTCTGCAAATTTCTTAATTTTATGTTTGACACAACTTTCTATGTTGTGTGTTTAAAGGTTGTATTTTCCTTAGGTTATCACAATATCTGCAACTATGCAAATTTTGGGTTGTTTGTTGCTTATAGCTTCTCTAAAATGGTGATGATGGGCATGTTCACGTTGGTCGATTTTTTTTGCAATGCATAAGTTTGTTGTTGTTTTTTTCTCCATGGAGTTTTCATTATTTGTCTCAGGTTTTCCAATTCACTCCCCTCAATAACAAGTAATGTAAATTAAAGCAAATATTGCATTGGAAGAGTCACGTTGTTATGACATCAAGGGTGCATACCAGGGCATAAACAAGGATATGGGTTTTAAAACCCATGACTGGGACATAGAAAAGGACATGGATTTTCAGCTCTCCACCACGGAAACAAAAAATATAAAACCCAATTGACGGATTTCTCTTTCCCCTTTGTCGTGATTTAGGGTTTGGAAGGTGTCAAATTGTAAAGAAATCCCTGTGATTTCTTAAGCTTGCGGGGTATACTTAGTCTACATTTTACAGGTTTGAAATCTTATATGTTTTTTAGGATAGTTAAACTTTTCACAGGCTTCATGCGTGCTATTAATTCACTATTTTTTATGGTGGATCATGATTTTTTTAGAGGTCTTTTGCTCCCATTCGCAAAGCAATTGCAAATACTGCAATCGAACTTCCTCCTAAAGGTGACTTCAACTTTGATTTTGTAGGATAAATGAAAATGATCGTGAACAAAGGTGTTCAACCTCCTTCATTGTACATGACAAGAATGACCATTGTAGGCCTCGTTTTCAAAGTTAGTTCCATTATTACTGCTCAGTACCATATCTTCATTTTCTTCTGTTGTTTGTTTCCTTCTTATCTTCGGTATCTAATGTTCTATGGCAATTTATTGAACAATTATATTATATCTAGTTTACATTTAAGAATGGTACAGAAGGTGGATTGGAGGGTAAGAAGCTGAAAGTGGTAAATGAGTATTCATGAAACATTGGAAGGATTGGAAAACTGGGAGATAGGATTTGTTTTTTGGAAAATATATTTTTAAAGACACGAAAATACGGATAATGTGGGGTTTTTACCAAATTCCCATTGGATCATGGGATCTCTAGGAGCTATTGGTACAAAATTTGAAGTTCGCTAAAGAGAGAGTGCATGTATCAAAAGGTTTGGTTGGGTTGTTTATTGGTTTCCAAGGACTAAAAATTGTCAATAATCCCACCAGGCTTCAAGAGGTGGATTAAGTTAGCCAGTTGCAAGATGGATTAAGTTTGGGTTTAATAGAGAGGGTTAGTTGTTAAAACTAGCTACATGGGATTGCCTGTAGTGTGTTCCCTAACTCAACCAGAATGACTATAGTGTGTTCCCTAACTCAACCTCAAACAAATCCTAAGGAAGTTTTAAAATACACTTTCTTTAGTTAACTTTCTTGATTCTATGGGGCAAATTTTGTTTTGTTTTAACTGGCTTTACTCTTTCTGCGTATTTTGAATTACTTCATGTAACACCAAATGGAATGAATGATGTTATGATTTTATATAGTTAAGACACTAAATCAAGCAAGGTTAGATGCAAGTTTTCTTGTGGATGGACAGTTGAAAATTGCAAGAAAATGGTTGAGTTTTTACACTTTAACATTTGGGTTTTTCCTTGTCATATCTTTGTTTTACTATATGTACCAGCCTCTCTGGTGGTGGTGTTAGGTGCCATACCAAGTTTGGGTTTCTAGAGAGGGTTAACTATTAAAACTGGCTACATAAGATTGACTACAGTGGGTTCTCTGACTCAACCTAAAACAAATCCTAAGGCAGTTTTAAAATACACTTTCTTTAGATAATTTTCTAGATTCTATGGGTTAATTTTGGTTTTGTTTTAAGAGGACGTTCTCAATGGAGACATGGTCTTAGAAGATTCCTCGTCCCCTTAGCAAATAAAAACTCTCCACGTGCGTCAAATAAAATTTCGACAAGTGTCTCGTCGGCTTGGCCTGTGACTACCTGGTTAGCATAGCATCATTTACGACTGCGACATGACATCAATATCCATTTCTCTCTGCACTTTAGGAACCTCCTCGTGAGTGTTTGGCTTAGCCTTCATAACCTCTGTATCAGCTCCTTTCTTCACTCTGGGAATAGAAAAGGCGGGAATTTTCACAATTGGGATGGAATTCACAATAGGTAGCACTCCCATTCTCCATGGCACAACACAACCCTTGCCTTCTCAAGTTCCTTAATACCCCATTAGCATTCACGGTTCATGTTTCCATATCCACCACTCAATGGGAGTTTGAAAAAGAGCAGAGAAACTCGCCATTCTAGCGTATTTGTCAGAATAAAACCTGAATTCTGCTTTAATGAAACCACAGGCAAGATCGTTTAAAAAAGAGCAGAGAAACTCGCCATTCTAGTGCCTTCGTCCGAATAAAACCTGAATTCTGCTTTAATGAAACCATAGGTAAGATCTCCAAAACTCTGTTCAAATCCTCGGTTCTCAAATGCTCATTCGTGCCTTCTCTTCACGCCTTTTATTACAGTGAATACCCCTCACACATGATGAAAATCCAGTCCAAGGTTTAGACACCCGACCATTCCCAAAGAAAACGTCAAAAGAAAGAATCAATCCCTCACATGAAGCTAAAGTCGTAAGTGTAAGGGTTTATAGGAGGGCAAAGGGTTTCAAGAAGCGATTGAATCAATCCCACGCAAATAGATATAATTTATGAAATGGAAAAATTGAGTAATAACAACTTCATTTTAGTACCAGCGATACTTGCGTGTGACCAGGTTAAAATTATATTTCTCATAGTAAAAAAGGTTAATATAGACTCTGTTTTGTTAAATCGTTATAAATCCAAGTAATTTCTTGCTCTGTTCGTGTAGCTTATTAAAAAGCTATTCTTACCTTTAATCTGTATCAAGAAATAGGTGTAACCTAGCCTATTATATATCAGATTATCCATTTTACGCGACATAGTTTTAGGATATAAGTTCTTTGTTAATGGCACACTGTAAAGACTCATTCACAAAACGCAAAACAAATATGTGAGGATATTTTACCTCTTTCCATGCAACCTTAAAACATTTTGAGTTTCCATGCAACCTTGGAACATTTTGAGTGAAAGCCTATCAAATACACAAATATATATATAGTAAGCGCCATGCTGGAAAGTTTGAATAGATCAAGTTGTAGAGCTAATTGCATACCCATATGGATTCTGAGCACATCTTTGTCAGCACATCTTTGTCAGGACTTTTTGTATGTCTTGTAGGTCGATTTTGAAGACTTGGTATATTCATTCTTCCATGACTTTAGAGGATTCACCATCTAATCAAACTACTTAGGACTTCAATGCTCTAAGAAGCGCAGGATGCATTTACACTTTGCAAGTGGCACTAAGTTCAACCATCAATACAAATGAGTGAATGCATGCATGCTGGCAGGTGTCACAAATTTTCATGCATCATGAGGTTCAAGGGTAATGGAAGTGTACCTTCTTGGTGTTCATTTAATTTTTATTTGATTTACTTAACCCACAAATATCATGCTTTATAATTTATTTAATAAAAAAAATCCCTTTAATTAATCATTTAAAATACATTGCCCACTTATTATTATTCTTATGCAAGGAAGAGTTCATTGTTCTTAGCTTAAATACCTTTGATATTGCTTAAAACCCTATCAAATTTGTTGCCAACCTATTACTTTTGACACAATACCATTCATTAAATACCTTTTACTGAGTATTGCGCACAACAATACTTTTGACAGAGGCATGGACTAGAGGTAAATTTACAGTGTAACAAAACAAAAATAATGTTGACATAAAAAATTTACTTTTTTCTATAGGCAATTGCAATTTATCTTACAAAGGACTCACAAAATTAAACATAATATGGACATTAAAATCTCATATCATCCTAATCAGGCTTATATCTTCTTACTATGATATTTATTTTTGTACCCTAATTATTTGTTAGTGTATTTGTTTTGCTTCATCTTTCTCTGTTGTTGCAAATTTCTTAATTTTATGTTTGACACAACTTTCTTTGTTGTGTGTTTAGAGGTTGTATTTTCCTTAGGTTATCACAATATCTGCAACTATGCAAATTTTGGGTTGTTTGTTGCTTATAGCTTCTCTAAAATGGTGATGGTGGGCATGTTCACGTTGGTCGTTTTTTTTGCAATGCATAAGTTTGTTGTTGTTTTTTTCTCCATGGAGTTTTCATTATTTGTCTCAGGTTTTCCAATTCACTCCCCTCAATAACAAGTAATGTAAATTAAAGCAAATACTGCATTGGAAGAGTCACATTGTTATGACATCAAGGGTACATACCAGGGCATAGACAAGGATATGGGTTTTAAAACCCATGACTAGGACATAGAAAAGGACATGGATTTTAAGCTCTCCACCATGGAAACAAAAAATATAAAACCCAACTGACGGATTTCTCTTTCCCCTTTGTCGTGATTTAGGGTTTGGAAGGTGTCAAATTGTAAAGAAATCCCTGTGATTTCTGAAGCTTGCGAGGTATACTTAGTCTACATTTTACAGGTTTGAAATCTTGTATGTTTTTTAGGATAGTTAAACTTTTCACAGTCTTCATGTGTGCTATTAATTAACTATTTTTTTATGGTGGATCATGATTTTTTTAGAGGTCTTTTGTTCCCATTCGCAAAGCCATTGTGAATACTGCAATCGAACTTCCTCCTAAAGGTGGCTTCATCTTTGATTTTGTAGGATAAATGAAATGATTGTGAACAAATGTGTTCAACCTCCTTCATTCTACATGACGAGAACGACCATTGTAGGTCTCGTTTTCAAAGTCAGTTCCACTGTTACTGCTTAGTACCATATCTTCATTTTCTTCTGTTGTTTGTTTCCTTCTTATCTTTGGTATCTAATGTTCTATGGCAATTTATTGAACAATTATATTATATTTAGTTTACATTTAAGAATGGTCGAAAAGGTGGATTGGAGTGTAAGAAGCTAAAAGTGGTAAATGAGCATTCATGAAACATTGCAAGGATTGGAAAACTGGGAGATAGGATTTGTTTTTTGGAAAATATATTTTTAAAGATACGAAGATACGCATAATATGGGGCTTTTACCAAATTCCCATTGGATCATGGGATCTCTGGGAGCTATTGGTACAAAATTTGAAGTTCGCTAAAGAGAGAGTGCAGGTATCAAAAGGTTTGGTTGGGTTGTTTTTTGGTTTCCAAGGACTAAAAGTTGTCAATAATCCCCCAAGGCTTCAAGAGGTGGATTAAGTTGGTCAATTGCAAGATGGATTAAGTTTGGGTTTAATAGAGAGGGTTAGTTGTTAAAACTAGCTACATAGGATTACCTGTAGTGTGTTCCCTAACTCAACTAGATTGCCTATAGTGTGTTCCCTAACTCAACCTGGAACAAATCTTAAGGCAGTTTTAAAATACACTTTCTTTAGTTAACTTTCTTGATTCTATGGGGCAAATTTTGTTTTGTTTTAACTGGCTTTACTCTTTATGCCTATTTTGAATTACTTCATGTAACACCAAATGGAATGAATGCTGTTATGGTTTTATACAGTTAAGACACTAAATCAAGCAAGGTTAGATGCAAGTTTTCTTGTGGATGGACAGTTGAAAATTGCAAGAAAATGGTTGAGTTTTTACACTTTAACCTCTTGGTTTTTCCTTGTCATATCTTTGTTTTACCATATGTACCATCCTCTCTGGTGGTGGCATTAGGTGACATACCAAGTTTGGGTTTCTAGAGAGGGTTAACTATTAAAACTGGCTACATAGGATTGACTACAGTGGGTTCCCTGACTCAACCTGAAACAAATCCTAGGGCAGTTTTAAAATACACTTTCTTTAGATAACTTTCTTGATTCTATGGGGCAATTTTTATTTTGTTTTAAGAGGATTTACCCTTTCTAACTAATTCTAATTACTTCATGCAAAACCAAACAGAATGAATGATGTTATGGTTTTATAAAGTTAAGACACTAAATCAAGCAAGGTTAGATGCAAGTTTTCCTGTGACTAGACAATTGAAAATTGCAATAAAATAGTCAAGTCCTTACACTTTAACCTTTGGGTTTTGCTTTTCCATATCTTTGTTCAACTATATGTACCATCCTCTCCGGTGGGTGGAATTAGGTGCCATACATATAGTTATTCTACGTATATTGCTAAAGAGTTGTGTGGCCATTTGTAATTTTATGTTGGATATCAATGTGCTGATGTTTTTTTTTCATGTAATTGATGTAAAACCTATATAAGATTAGGTCTGATTGGCGTCGGTGAACAGAAATTGAAACTATCAAGTATTGGTATGGAGCTTCACGTTGAGTCTCCGCTGCCTCTAGAATGGTAGCAATGTTTAGACCTTCAGGTTTGTTTACTTCTATTTTTTTTCTTGATGACATATTGTGTTCTTCTTTTATTTATGGTTTTTTGTTGTTGTTGCTGTCATTGAATTCACCTTCAGGTTTGTTTCCTTTAGATTTGCAGATACCGCCATTCCTATAAATTTGTCGTCAACCAGGATTGATGATCATTAGGCCTTCAAAATGGATCTCCCTCAAGGCCACTTTACTTTGCCTCAATTGCCAACATCTACTCAAGTTTGTTTTAACATGGCGATAAGATTGGTGTGGGTAGACATAAATTGAAACTGTAAATTATTGGTATTGAGATTCACGTTGAGTCTCCACTACCTCCAGAATGATAACAATGTTTAGACCTTCAGGTTTGTTTCCTTCTATTTTTTTCCTTTATTACATATTGTGTTTTTATTTTATTCGTGGTTTTTTTTGTTGTTATTGTCATTGAATTCACCTTTAGGTTTGTAGAGACCACTATTCCTATATATTTGTTGTCAGCCAGGATTGATGATCATCATGCCTGCAAATTGAATCGTCCTCATGGCCACTTTATTTTTCCTCAACTACCAACAACTACTTAGGTATGTTTTAACAATTATTCACTTGATGGCATGTTTCGTTTTGCCAAAAAATCTACAAGCAAGGTCATTAATTCTCTCATTTTCCTGTTTTTGCAGGAAGTCCATGCCACACTTTCCTTGCAAGAGAATTAAAGCATACATGATCTCATTTTGGCAAGAGTTCATACGATCAACTTTTGTAGCATTCGGTAAATACTATTACCAGCCACATCACTGACATGATAATAGTCATATATGGAAGCAACAACGTTCAAATATGGAAGCAACAATAGAAGGAAGAACTTGTAGATGGAATGAAGAACTTGTATGATCTCTTTGATGAAAATAGCGCAAAGATGATTGCAGTGGCCTGTGCACAGTATCCCATGTTTATAATGTTTTAGAAGGCTTTTCCTTCATGCCCCACATGCAAGTATGTGTATCTAGTCGAACTCAATTTTCCATTTAAAAAAAGAATATTATGCCACCTAGGTAAACACTCAGTTTGCTTGATTATGATCATGCCATCGTACATGACATAAAGTAACAACGAATAAATGCATTTTGGAACTCTGTAGATTTGAAACTTATGTTGTTTTATGATAAAAAATTGTATAGGTTTTACCTTTTGTGTAGCGGGCTTAAGCTAGGAAGATTAGGGGGACTCGTGCAATCAGTTATGGTTAGTTTATCCTTGCAGTTATCTATTATATAAGATGGTTTTCTTCACAAATATATTCCAACACATTTATTATTACACATGGCCTTGTAATATAGTTGAAGAGCCACTGCAAAATATGTTTATCCTCTCGGCATTCCTTTGCACCTCCTGGTGCAAATGCTAGTTTAAATTATATCTTGAATAAACAGCTTGGAGAGGAGACCTTTTTTTTCCATAAAAAAGGCAATATTTTATATTAATATTGGAAAGTGTAGTTCAAATATAGAGCCGGCCAAAACTGGCAGCCGACAACATGGGAGGCATGAAGTTACAGAGAATGGTTAAGCTTGTGCTGGGATTTTGACAAAAAAGGGACACAACAAGTCACTAATAGGATGACCCCAAAAGGCTCTGGAAGAGCATGTAAATGGACAGAGGAGGCCGAGACTACACCAGTAAATAAGAGCCACTAGGACCAGCTAGATGGCCACTAGATGACCCCTCCTGCCTACCTGAACTCCCCCCAACCAACGCTAAAAAAAAATGACACCCACTTCTTCCATAAGGGACAACCTGGAGAGAGCATCTGCCATTGTATTTTGCTCACATAATATATGCGAGAAGGTAAGCGCATGAAATGAAGCAATCAAATCCTGTATCCGCCTCAGCCATGGCTCTAGATGAAGGACTCGAATGTCATGAACACCCACTGCCCAGTCAACGATAATTTTTGAGTCATCGTAAATGTGGATCCCGTCCAAACCACAAGAAGAACAAAACCAAAAAAGAATCCATAATGACAGAAGTTCGCCTTTGGTGTTGGAACCTGGACTACAATTCATCCACAGTTTAAAAAGACTTTGATCTGCCATCACCAAAATTGCTCATGCACCACAAAGACTAGAGGATACCTAGGATGTACCATCGAAAAAGCCAATTGGCTGCGAACGGGAGACAACACGTTATGAATCCTAGGAGAGGAAACCTTGAAGCGATGTGAAAGCAAAGATACAAAGGAAATATGACATAAGGTTTTGAAAAGAATAAAAGATATTATTTTAAATGTAAGTTTTAACATTTGGTATAAAAAAAATGCTTTTATAAATTATATCTGGTACAAATTTTTTAATATTCGGTTAAAAAAATATTTTTATAAATTATATCTTGTATAAACAACTTCTAGATGATCTACACTTCCCAAAATAAATAAATAAAGAAAGAAAATGTGAATTCCAACTCCTTGGATTATGTTGGCATTAATTACTTTGTTGGGTATTTTGGGTGCAATCGGTGGATATTAATTGCCAAGTTATTGCAGCGTACGAAAATGGTTGTACCTACCTAAATGACGGACGGACGCCGCAAGTATTCATCTACACGCTTTGAACGCGTTACGCGAGAGGTCCAGATCTACATTATAGATATATATATATATGAACGCGAGAGGTCCAGATGTACATTATAGATATATATGATTGTATCCACGCTCATGTTCCTCCAAAACGCTGTATATTCATTGCTTGGCAACAGTTCTTCAATCAGCGTTTTTGTCGTGATCACGATGGACTGGTTAAGAAAAAATAATGATGGAGACAACGGAAAGTCGGAGTTTTTTCTGAAATCCGACAGAGGCATGGGATCTCACAGCTCCGCTCAACCAGAAGGATCTATAGGTAATTATCCCACCCTAGAAACTGGTTTCGGATTCAATGGCGAATACCAATCTAAATCAAAACCTAACTCTGAAGAGAGCTTGTATCCTACAGTAATTGATACCAATCCCGACCGTGACTCTGTTTTCTCAGAGCCCATTAAGCAAAATTCTCTTTACCCAGATATTCATTTTGAACAGTACCACCCAACTGCTTCTTTATATCCCACAATGCATACGAGTGATCCAGCCGAGAATCCAGCCGTTTTCTCATCAGAAGCCCAAGAAAATATCGAACAGGGAAATAGGAATGAAGGGTACAGAATGTATCTTGAAGTCCCAAATGGAATACATATGGAAGAGTGTAGTGTTGAATCTCATTCTCCAAGTGCCCCCATGGAGGCTACAGAGGATACTCTGATCAGAATCCCTGGAGCTCTAGTTCATTTGATAGATAAACATGACAGTATGGAATTGGCCAGTGGCGATTTCATGCTTGTGAGATTGGTTCAAGGAGGCAATGCTGTTGCAGTATTTGCCAGGGTTGGGGATGATATTCAGTGGCCATTAGCCAAGGATGAAGCAGCTGTCAAGCTTGATGCTTGCCATTATTTTTTCTCTCTGAGTGTACCCAATGAAGCATTTGAGGGAGATTCCAGTGACGAGGATACCTCGAACTTAGCATCATCATCTGATATTGCAGAGAACATACTCAACTATGGTGTGACTTTTGCAGCCCGTGGTCAGGCTGCCGCTCTACAAGAGCTGGATAAGCATCTTGAGAAGTATAGTTCTTTTTCACAGCAGAATGTTTCACATACTTCTAGTGGGTCTCTGTCTGGATCAAGTGTGTTGGACGATAATCTGGCTCGAGAGACTGCTCCGGCTGAGCTCTGTTCTAATGAGAAAAGACAGATGATTGAAGAAAGATCTGCTGCTTATTGGACAACCTTGGCACCCAATGTTGAGGATTATAGCAGCAGTGCTGCACGTGCCATCGCTGCAGGTTCGGGGCAATTAATCAAGGGGATTCTGTGGTGTGGGGATGTTACAGTCGAACAGCTGAGATGGGGGAATTCATTCTTAAAGAAAAGGCTTCAGCCCAATGATAATCCCAGCGAGATTTCTCCTCAAGCAATGAGAAGGATTAAAAGGTGCAGTCCATTTTTTTGATAAGGTCTTGACTCTTTCGTTTTAATCAGCTATTTTTCATTGTGAGAAGTCTCAAAATCTTTGCTGGTTTGATTCATAGTTGCCATATTCCCTAGTATGACTTGCAAGTAGTTGCGAGTTGGTCGGTATGGCCCTAGGATTCGGCGCAATACTTGCGAGTTGGTCGGTATGGCCGTATGGCCCTAGGACTCGGCTCAATACTTGGCTGTCTGCTTTGCACTATTGACTAGCCAATACTCTCTATGCCTATGAATATTGGTGATCAACATGTCCCTGTTGGAAATAATGCATTTAATGCTGCACTTCTTGGTGCATAATGTTCATGTTGGCAAGTACTTGTATGTTGAGTACCGTAGTCTTGTATAATATGGGAGCAGTATAAGCGTTCACCAAATCGCCCCGGAATCGCCGGAATCCGGCAGATCAATTTTGGTGTAAATCATACTTTCGAGGAATTAAATCGTAATTCTAATCATTTGGGTAGTTTTAAAATGCCCAATTTAGTCTNAAAATAATGAAATAAACAATTTCACAGCAAACATTTGACTGATTTTAATAAAAAATCGGCCGGAAAAACGGGGCGATTTGGTGGCTGTTTATCCTACGCGTATAATATGTTGAGTACCCAAGTCAGGACTCATTGCATTTATGAGTAATGCTTTATGCATTCAAATTTCAAAATATTTTTTTTGCTGCTTTTTAACGGAGTAAGTTAAACATTATCTGTTTTGCACAGTTTTTTCTAGCAATTTTTCTTGCCGAAATCTGGTTGGAATTGTTAAAATTGTAGATATACATGGCTGGAATTGCATAATTGGGGTGCTCAAGTTTTGGAAGGCGTTGAATCTATTTGTGTAATAAAAAATGCAATTTTAACAATGAAAAATTGTGATTTCAACCATGATTTATCATCGGATTTCGGCAAAAATGGCCCAGAAAGTGCAAAACGTCTAACGATTAGGTTACTCCCTTTTTTACACTGTCATGTCATCCGCTTCAGCGTGTTTGGTTAATTACAAGTATGTAACTTGGTTTGATTTTTGTGGTCATGGGTGCATCGGGGAGAAATTTTCTTGTTTTGTTTGAATCAGTGTTTGAAGTCATATTAGCCATCTGGTTTAATTTGTAGGTCAACAGATGTTATGTGCAGTATAGGTTGATGAAGCAATCTGTGTTGTATGTTGGTCATTTTAATTTGACTTTAAGGCTACGTGAGATTGCTTTCTTAATTAGTTATGGATCTGTTTGTCATGCATATTTCTTATTCACCTCTATTTTGTGATCAAATTTGCCTAGCTGCTTTATACTGCAAAGGTATATCTGTGTGCTCATTATTTTTCTCATCCAAGGAAGCATCCATGTCACATAAGATTACTCTTATGGATTCCTGACATCAAGCATCTCTTCTGGGTGTTTTTCTAGGCCACTTTCCTTTTCAATTAATGGGTTGTCAATCTAAGAGTGATGCATGCGTTTCATCCGGGATTATTTTTAAAATCTGTTTTAACATTTTGGCTTATGAAGTGGTATCATCTTTCAGTCAATTTTCTCATTTCGGTCAGATTAGATTCATTGGTTTGTTAGAATGATCTATGCATAAGTTATTTCCTCTTTTTGTTCTTGCATTCAGGCCATGTTAACTTATTTGATTTTTGGGTTATACTTTAGGTTCAATCCGCAAGCTATTTTTTTTGAAGTATGTTTCCTAGGCAGTATAGAGTTAAAAATATATTTGTAATGTTGTTCGTCTGTAGGTTAATTGCTTTTAGATTAAAGTTTTCTCCAACTTTTTTGTAGTGATCGTGCAAATTGAACTCACATGTGGTTATTGGGTGTAGAGCAAAAAGAGTTTCAAGGATGTCGGAGAAGGTAGCTGTGGGTGTTTTGTCTGGAGTGGTCAAACTAGCAGGATTTATAACAGGGTCAGTAGTAAATTCGAAAGCAGGCAAGAAATTTTTCAGCCTTATGCCAGGAGAAGTACTTCTTGCTTCACTTGATGCTTTTGGTAAGTTTGAGTTATACTTTTTAGAATTTCAGCTTCTTTCATGTTAGTTGGTCAGTGTAGGGAATTGTGTGGGTTACGTTATTTGATTCTTTCTTGTCAAGTGGGGGAGGTGGAAACAATCTTCTTTGACCTTTCCAATTTAAGTAATGTAAGCTGTTCACAATAGGCTATGTAGCAGTTTCATTTGTTATCCTAAGAATTCAGTCATATAGGGAGACGGTGTGGCGCTCAAAACTGGAAATGGAATGACATGCTTTTAGTGCAACCAGCTCTTATTGCTTACAGCTTGTAAAATTTTGATCCAGGATCACTTCCCAAAACCAGTTAAGCCTTTAGTTTATACATATTAAAGTATAATCCGAGTTAAGTTAGGGCTAAAATAAACTTTGTGCCACACTGAGAGAGTTCTATCCATTTGCAGATGCAATGGAAGTAGCCAATAGTTGGTAAAAGAAATCTGTAGCAACTATAAGAAATATGACTTTGTTTGCACTTGAATAGACTCTGTTGGCCTTAGTGGTAGCAAAATTAATGAACTAATCAAGTTTGGAGAAGGCTATAAGACAAGATTCTTAGCAATGTTATCTCAATTGACATTGTGAACCAGTATTTTGTAAATTGCACTTGTCATTAGCTGCTGGAGGAAAATGAATTTTTTACCTACCTGCTTAGAGAATTTGTAAGAAAATTCTCGAGGCATATATTTTTTGTAGTTATTTATGGTACTGATTCTCCAAGCCTGGGTAGAGAGAATGATAAGCTATGAATCACAGATCTGAAATATGCAAGCAATGCAAATTTTTATGCTGTATAAAACAAAGTAATAAGATCTGTAAGTGGAAAGTTCTCTTATGCATTAGCTTGGGAGAGCCTGAAGGGAGCAAGGGTTCTCTAAAAACATTTTTCAGGGATCAAAATAAATGCTGAAATTTGATCTGCTTGGAATATTGTTAAATGTCCTCTGAAAATATGATATGACAAGTTTTTAAGAGCCAGCTGCCAACATTTAGCTTCCAATGGAGTTGAACGGGTCTTCCATATTCTTGTGGACCTTCAGACTTTGATTTACATATATAGGGGCACAATGATTTGCATTCTGCGTTTTTTCTTTGTAGCGATTCCCATAATAATTGGAGTTTTTTCTGAAATCCCATCTTTTTATTGAATTAGTGTTATTGGATTTAGCTATTTTGGTATTTCTGCAATTCCATTCCTTTATTTACTTTTAAATGTATCATATATTATTTATGTAACAAATAGTTACATCACAGAACAAAGAGAGTTACAAAAAGATAACAACAGGACGACAAGAAAATTCTCATCCTGGAAATGTCAAAAAAGTGAGCATATCAGCTTGTACCCCAGTAGGAACGAACTCCACGTTTTGTGGAAAAAGTGAATCTGACTTGAGCTTTAATAAGCAGTGACAATTCTTGATTAAAGAGCCTCAATTCCCTTAGCCAAAGAGGGGATGGTTTCTCATGAAAAGTAGCAATACACTAGTTTTTCCACAGGAAGGCAACAGCAGATGGCTGAACCATGTGCCATAAAGATCTGCAGTTGTCCATAATCATCCAACTGTCCCTTAGAGGACCTTTCGAAGAAAGCAGGGAGTTGAAAAAATAAATTCATCCTGAAACCATGCCCAAAAGCTCTTGGCAGGTAGGCATTTCTAAAACACATGCTCAACTTTTCCATCCCTGCCACAAATTGTAATGCAACATTAGTAACACCAGGTTTATGAACCTTGCTCCGGATAGCCAATCCTTGGTGAAGCATAAGCCACCTCCATACTTGATGCTTGAAAGAAGAGTGAGATTTCCAAATAGACTGGTACCTTTTTTTAACAAAGGTGCTTCAGGATCTATCACCCCCACTTTTTGTTCATAAATGTCTTTTGCCACAGAGATGTAGAATGTGTTCACACTACTCCATCTCGAGTCTCCATTCCCTCTAGAATGGACTTGATCCATTGAGTTGCATTTTAAAAACCAACCAAGATCTTAAACCTTGTATCTATCAAGGAGTGAAAGGGATCCAATTCTTGAGGGGTAGATTTTGTTTATCTTGATTTTTTTATACATCTAGAAAAAAATTACATCTCAAGAAATTCGATCCCTTTCGGTGTTTGATAGATCCGGGTTTAGGATGGATCTATGCTGGTTTTTATTTATTTTTATTTTATTAGCCGACATGGATTTTTTAATTACTTTTCATTTGTTTTCTTTAATTTAATTTTATGAGCTGACATGAATTTTTAATTACTTTTAATTTTTGGTAATGTAACATAATGTTACGTGACAATTTCTCCCCCATACAAGGATGTAGAGCACCTCGCCCTCTCAGTGCAATAAAGTTATTAAGAATCATATTGTTGATGGCCTCATAAACATTGTTGTATGAATGATTTAATTTTTGATTTCAGTTAAGATCTTGCCAAACTAAGTTGCAGGAAACTTCGTTCAGAAGGCTGTATTGGTGCCGGAAACTCTGTTCGGAAGGCTGTATCGGTATCGAAAACTCCATTCGAAAGGTCGTACCGGTACCAGAAACTCGTTGAAACGTGGGTACTGGTACGAAACGCCGTGGAAACGCCACTAGCCGTATTGTATGATGTTTCACAAATTGGAAATGCCGTACAGTACGACCACCGATTTTTCGGCTAATTTTTCTGCTGTACAACACGTTTCCAGTTTGTGTTTTGACTCGTGGGCCTTTGAAATACAACTGCTTTTTTTTTTAATTATTTTTTAGTTAACCTAATTGCGTTCTAGAAGCAACTAAAACCCTAAACTAAAGTCTTTATAATCCAACTGCTCTAATAAACTAATAAGCAACTTGGAGCTCTCTCTTGCTGCTCTTGATATTAATTTTGGTAGTGGTGATGTAAGCGAAAGTGGGATTGGCTCTTCTTCAAATCCACGCTCTAGTCCTATAGAACAAGCATCTTGTTCTATATTTTATGACAATGATGAGGATTATATGTAATTGATTATGTCTTTACCTTATGTTTTAGTTCATTTCTAGCACATCTAACCTCATGTATAAAGGATAATTTTGGATGTAAAGCCTCATCTATAAAGGCTGTTTTTGGATGTAAAGCCTCATTTGATAAAGGATGAGTTCATAAAGATGTGCTTTTCATTCTAAATTATTGTCTATTTAAACAATGAGGTGTTTTAAAATTATATATATATATGGTGTGTCCCCTGACGTACCCATTTTGGGAGGGTCACATTTCTAGGCGTCCCCGTTTCAGAAACTTGGAAACTTTTGTTTCGTGCAATGTAGACAAGTATGCCATTGTCGATGCTCATGGTTCCACTAATCCCTTTGATGGAAAATACAATTTGGCCACTCCTTTGGTAGCAAACATAGGCTAGAAGCCAATCCTTCGATTGTTGGCAGTTGGAATATCCAAATATGTTTTCATACTACATCCTAGTGATTTATGGCCCCTCAAATCACCATGAGAGAAAGTAATATACTATTTGCCGTGTAACCCACATCCTTTTAAGTAGTGCTGACCAATTATGTCACGTAATTGAAAGGGGTTTGTAATACCTTGAACTTGCTGAGTATGTTGAATTCAATGAAGGCATAAAAGTTACCGAGGGGCATCCCTCTCCATTGCTTGTACTATCGATTTATCGGTTTGAGCTATAATGTCAGAAAGGCTCAATCCCCCTTGATCCTTTGGCAAGATGCAATTATCTAGGCCACCAAAGGAACCCCTTTGACCTTGTTGTGCTTGCCTCAAATAAAGCTTCTTAAGGACCTTTAGCATTTTAGAGATTGCTTGAGAAGGGAAAAGACCAAAAGAATTTTGAGGACCTTCACTAGCATTGCTTGAGAAGGGAAAAGACCAAAAAACTTTTGAGGATCTTCATTAGCATTGCTTGAGAAGGGAAAAGATGAGGAATAAGAAATATGCCTTGTTGCATGTATTCTATTGTGACTGTAACCTTACCTAGTGAGCGAAAGATTGAGCTAGCTCCAAGCTTGAAGTTTTTTTTTCAAACTGGGCCATGATCCACTTCTAGTGATCAACAACAGTGTATAAAAGGGGATGACCAAATAATGAACGATCTCCCTAGGCCTTATAATCTTCCATTTATGATTCAACCAATTAGGTGGCCCATCTTGACCAATAGGGAAGACCTTTGTTTTATGCTCACTAAAAGCCACTCCAAGAACTTTTGCAATCTGTTTAGGAAAATAATAGTACCCTCCATCGAATGTTGAGTCAATTTAGGGGTTAAAGCTAAGTCATTTGTCGAATGACCATTGAGAAGTTGGTTGTCGTTAGGAAAATAAACTCCTTTGATTTGCCCTTGTACCTCTAGTAGCCTCCAACAAATAACCTAAAGTATCTACTGTAATCACACAAAAATAAGAAGCAAAGGGAAACCTTGTTGAATAAACCACTACAGAGGGATAGGATTAGAAAGAAAGATAAGAAGCAAAGGGAAACCTTGTTGAATAGACCACTATAGAGGGATAGGATTAGAAAGTAGACCTGTCACACTAACCCTTGTTGAGGCCCATGAGAAGAGAGAGTCTCCATTGAATGATGATAAAAGGAACCAATCACCAACCAATCCAACATGTTCGAATGAAGTCAGTCATAGGCCTTATCAAAACCAATTTTGAAAAAAAAGCCTTTTGACTTGTTTCCTGGGCCCACACAATACCTTCCTAGTGTTGATTTTTGTAGCATCGAACATGTTCTTCTGCATAAGCCAAGTGTCTGGCATGCAAGAGTTGTCTAGAAAACCTCTCAAATTGGGGGTTTCACTTTAATTAAGTGAACTATTAAAGTGAATGTACTTTTGTTATTACTTTATGTAAAGTGAATTAAAGGGCCCATGACATTTTGTAGTCCTTTGTATTGGCTTTAGGTATTTGTATATTGTAATGTTATAAAAGGCAACTTAGGTGAAAGGAGGAACAACAATCACATAGAGTGAGTGAGATCTCATTGAGTGGGTGGAGAAGGACTTCCAAGTTCCTTTCTAATGCTAGTGTAGGTGTTGAGGAGTGGAATAAAGGGGCAACAAAGGAAGTAGCAACCATGTATTATAGGCTAGGTTACTTGTTGTTTTGTATACTCCTGAGGAGGACCATTAGTCACAGTGGAAGATATTGATCCGTGGGCAATGTTGGTTGACGGATTGGTTGTAGCTTCCCACAGGGAGTAAAGCACGTGTTGTGAGGTGGAGGTGGTGGATTGTTGCAGAAGGGATCATGTGGCAGGTAGAAGGGGTGGCTTGATGTAGCAGCTGCCAGTCGTCGTGTGGGGCAACCACCATAAAGGGAGTTTAGGTGTAGGACGCTCAACAAATTTGGGCAATAGTTCCAGGCAGTTGCTAGGTTTGGGCAATGGGCAGCAGAGTCCAGGCAACAATTTTTTTTCTGTATTTGGTGGCTTGTTGAGCCATGGTAGAAGGTTGAGAAGCCAACAAGATAATCTCAGGTAGGTGAAGAAGGATTTTCACCTAGAGATTTAGCCCACTTGAGTTATGCACTTAGGACTAAAGAAGGAGATTTGCTCAAGTGCTTGAGCCACGAAGGACTATGACACAAGGATATCAAATGGGTGAAGGACTTTCATCTAGAGATCAGGGGATGACAATATGGAGCAAAGGAATCTTTGCAAAAATAAATCAGTCCAAAGGAGAAGAGAAGTCAATAAGGAAACAACAGACAAATCTGGGAAGATTTGAGCCGCGAGAGTTGTAGGAGTTGGCAATGTCTGTTTTCTCAATGTATAGTGGTGCATCTAGCCATATGATGGGGATGAGGAATTTGTTCCTTAGTGTTTCAGAGATAGACTCAGACTACCATGTGACTTGTTGGGCTCACACCACACACGTAGTAAAGGGGGTTGGAATAGTGATATTCCAGCTAGAGTCAGGAGGATCTTTGGAGGTGGCAAGAGTGCATCTAACCATATGATGGGGATGAGGAATCTGTTCCTTAGTGTTTTAGAGATAGACTCAGACTGCCATGTGGTTTGTTGGGTTGACACAACACACGTAGCAAAGGGGGTTGGAATAGTGATCTTCCAGCTAGAGTCAGGAGGATCTTCGGAGGTGGCAGGAGTGATGCATGCTCTAGAGTTGAAGATGATTTGCTCTTAGTCTCAGCTCTAGACGACCAATGGTATGGGCCCTGGGGTTGTGTTCAGAGGGAGCTACCCAAGATGCAGTAGTGATGCTTGGTATTGGACAGGGTAAGATGTACAGGTTTCTGGGTAAGCTTGTATGTGGGCATAAGGGGGTCTTGGTGTTGATGTTTATGTAGCATTGAAATATATTCTCAAGATGTCCTAGAGAAAGTGAAAAGAAATGAAGAACACAATTACCCCAATGAAATGGGTAAAATAACCCCAGAAGTTAAAAAGACAAGGCGACTTAAAAAATAAAAATAAAATATAAATAAATAAATAAAAGTCAAGTCGATCTAATAATGGAAACTTCTAGTGAAAAGAAGAATATAATTAAAGTGCTTTCACACTTCATTATTACAACAAGTTCATCTCTCTCTCTTTCTCTCTCTCTCTCTCTCTCTTTCACACAAAATTGGTTGGAGAGTTTTCTTCTTTTGGCTCTAGGGTTTGTCTAGAGCTTGTCTATATGACTCTCTTGTATTTGGATGTATATTGTATCTTGAACTAAAATCTCTGAATAAGAGAAGGTTGCTGGGTTTTCTCCCTTGTGGTTTCCCAGGGTAATTTTTTTTGTCTCTTTGTATGTTTTTGTGCTAGTTATCTTTTAGTGATCGTTACTTGTATATATTGCAATTAAACTTAGAGATGGAAATTATATTTCTATCTTAAAAATCAACATGGTATCAAAGCTGTTATGAAAGAGGCCATTACACAGTCTAAAAAAGTAGATATGGAAACAAGCAGTCCAAAAAAGTAGATTCGAAAAAGCAGCTTAGAAAATAGGCCTAGAATTTTAGGGCCCAAAAAAATAGGACCAAAAAATTAGGAATTGGAAAAATAGGTCAAAAAATCTAGGGGCTGAAAATCAGGTGCTAGAAATCTAGGGTCTGAAAACCAGGGGTTGAAAATTTAGGGTCCGAAAATTAGGGTCGAAAATCTAGGGTCCAAAAATTAAGGCCAAAAATCTAGCAATCGAAAATCAGGGGCCAAAAATTTAGGGTCTGAAAATTTAGAGTCGGGAAATTGTAGATTTGAAATTTCAGTCTTTTCTGGGTGAAGTTTGAATTTTTTGCAGGAAATTTAAGATCTTAGTTTTCACTCTCTAGTCAAGATGGTTGTTGGACTCGAAGTAGGAGACAAATTGGTGGGAGTTTTAAACTTTCAATCTTGGAAGAGCAGGATGCTAATGCTCCTAAATGAACATGATCTCAAAGATCATATACTCAAAGATATTTCAAAGCCAGGATGAGTTCGAGAAAAATCAATATTTAAGAAGAATGAAGCCACAACCATGAGGATTTTGATGGACTCAGTAAAAGATCATCTTGTACCTCTTATTGCAAGCCAAAACACTACTAAGAAGATGTATGATGCCATGAAGTAACTATACGAGAATGAGAATCCTAGCAGAATTTTGGCTCCTAAAAGATCAACTTCGTTAAGTGAAGTTCACAAAGGATGATTCTTATTTCTTGAAGATAGCTCAAATCAATAATCAACTAGACGTTGTTGATGAAAGTGTCTGTGATAGAGATCTTGTGTTGACATCTATGGGTGGACTTTCAGAATGGAAGCCATTTGTGAAAGGGATATGTGGTTGTGGCCAATTACCTTGTTTTGATCAGTTTTGGTCAAAATGTATTCAAGAGGAAACAAGGGAGCTTGCCTCTACCTCCAAGGAAAAGGAAGAAGAACTAGTTTTTGCAGCAAGAATTGGAAAGAGGAGAGGAAAGTGGAATAAGGGCAAGGAAGACATAAAGTTAGTCCAAAATCCAAAGATCAAGAAAGATAAATCCAAACTCAAATGTTTCAATTGTGGCAAGCTAGGTCACTTTGCTATAGATTGCAGGAAGAAAGGAAAGGGCAAACATCATGCCTCAATTGCTGATACTGATGAAGATACTCTACAAAAGAGGTCAAGAAATGACGATCCTAAGGAAAGTACAGAAGATTGTCGAAAGGAGTACTTCCTTTAGTACACTCTATGTGTGCATTATCTCTAGATGAGGAGATTGTCATTGATGATGTATAAAGATCCAGGTTGTTGTTCCTTCAATGTGCTTCCAACAAGAAAGAAGATGAAGATGAAGATGAAGTGCACTCTATGTGTGCACCAATGATTGCATTATCTCTAGATGAGGAGATTGTCATTGGTGATGTATAAAGATCAAGGTTGTTGTTCCTTCAATTTGCTTCCAACAAGAAAGAAGATGAAGATCGTAGGACTCTAGTGATCACTGCAAGGAGGAAAAGATCAAGAGGGAGCCCACAAAACAATAAAAGATAAGTATTTGTATTTGGATTATAATTTGCATCGAAATGTTCATTTGATTAAATTTCATGATAATCCAACGTTGCTATTGAGGAGTGTATCTTTGTAAGGGATGCTTTCAGTGGGAACATTCTCCTATGTGAAGAGTGAGTTGAGTTGATTATACTCCTTGATGGACTGAGTTGAGTTGATCGTATTCCTCGATGGACTGATTCAAGTTGATCACATGAGTTGAGTTGATCGTACTCCTCGATGGACTGAGGCGAGTTGATCACATGAGTTGAGTTGATTGTACTCCTCGATGGTTTGTGATCGTACTCCTCAATGGATCGAGTTGAGTTGATCGTACTCCTTGACAGTTTGGGATCGTACTCGATGGACCGAGTTGAGTTGATCACATGAGTTGAGTTGATTGTACTCCTCGATGGACTGAGTTGAGTTGATCGTACTCCGATGGTTTTAGTGGGGATGTTCTCCAGTGTGGAGAGGACTCCTTTAGGGAGTGGATCCCAATGTGGGATGACCCCTTGGTATGGGGGGGCTCTAATGTGGAGCAACCTACCGGAATAATCCGGAAAGCTCTAGGGGGACTGTAACCTCCTTGTCCAAACATGGACTAAAATTGTGGGCCCAAAGGGGTGGACTAGTTGTAGTCATCATCGCATTCTGGTTGTAATGACTGGTAAATTGGAAGACGAGTCTTCTTGGGGAGTGCAACCTCCTTTCGATTTTTTGAGATCTTCCTCGGGATTGAAGCCTCCTTTCGAGTTGAAGTTGATAAAGTGCTTGGAAGAAGAGTCTTTGAGGGATTGCAGCCTCCCTTTGCTTGAGTCCGATAAAGTGCTTGGAAGAGGTGTCTTCTTGGGGAGTTAGCCTCATTTTGATTTGGGATTAAGAAAGTGCTTGGAAGAAGTTTCTTCCTAGGAATTGTGGCCTCCCTTCAGTTTTAGACTAATAAAGTGCATAAGGATGTAATCCTATGTGGTCTAGGATGACCAAGTTGGTCAGGAAAATCATATATCATCTTTGGAAAGATGATGTGGTTTAAGTGGGAACAAGTGTTTTGGTCAAAAGAACTTGACCAGAAGAGACCTTATGATGATGAGATGTTCGATACAGTTGTGATGCTCAGATGATATCTAGTTATGTTCTAGCATGATGATGCCTCCCTAGCTAAGAGGGAGTGTTGAGTTTGTAGCTACGTGATGCATCCTCACTAGTTAAGTTGGCCCAACAGAAAAACCTTCAAAAGACAAACAATGTTGAAGATCATGCAAAGAGAATACATTCCTCGCTAAAAGGGAGTGTTGATGTTTATGTAGCCTCAAAATATATTCTCAAGATGTCCAAGAGAAAGTGAAAAGAAATGAAGAGCACAATTACCCCAATGAAATGGGTGCAATAACCCTAGAAGAGAAAAAGACAAGTCGACTTAAAGATAAATAACTAAATAAATAAAAGTCAAGCCAACCTATTATGGAAACTTCTAGTGAAAAGAAGAATATAAATAAAGTGCTTTCACACTTCATTATTACAACAAGTTCATCTCTCTCTCTCTCTCAAGTTCATCTTTCCCACTTTCAAGCTAAATAGAAGTGAAGGACAAGTGATGATTGTTCTTGGGTTGTAGAAGACTATTTTTGGGTTTGCTATTGTTGAAGAGTTTTCTTCTTTTGGCTCTAGGGTTTGTCTAGAGCTTGTCTATATGACTCTTTTGTATCTGGATGTATATTGTATCTTGCACTGAAATCTATGAATAAGAAAAGGTTATTGGGTTTTCTCCCTTGTGGTTTCCCAGGGTAAATTTGTGTCTCTTTGTATGTTTCTGTGCATGGTTATTTTTCGGTGATCCTTACTTGTATATAATGCAATTAAAGTTAGAGATGAAAATTTTATTGCTATCTTAAAAATTAACACTTGGATAAAGGATTGATGTCCATAGTAGAGGTCAAGCTGTAGAAGACTTCGAAGGGTGAGCATAGTTCACAAACTTCCAGTATGGGGAGTAAACCTTTAGAGGGGAAGAGGGAGTTGGCCCCTTCCAGTTCATTTAAGAGACCTAGTTGGTACTAAATGACATTGATGGATGCTTAGGAGCAACAAGCTTCTAGGAGCACAGTGACAAAGAGCAGGCCTTTGATGAAGTTTTCAAACTTCTTGGCATTGATGTGTACCACATGTAGAATCATCGATTCAATGTCTTCCAATAAGCAGGGAGAAACTAGTTAGTAGGGTTAGAGGAATGCTAGAGTGCAGAGTGATGTGAGCAATCATGTGTCGGGGTCAGAGGTAGAAGCCCTTACAGGTGGCTCTCAAAGAAGTACCTTCCTCACTAAGAGGGAGTGTTGATTTTTGTAGCATCAGATTGGTATTTCTGCATTAGGTAAGTGTTTGATATGCAGGAGTCGTCCATAAGACCTCTCAGATTTAGGATTTTCACTTTAATTAAGTGAATTATTAAAGAGAATGTACTTTGGTAATTACTTTATGTAAAGTGAACAAGAGGGCCCATATTATTTTGTAGTACATGGTATTGGCCCTAGGTATTTGCATATTATAATGTTATAAAAGGAAACCTAGGTGAGAGGAGGAACAACAATCACAGAGAGTGTGTGAGGTCTCATTGAGTGGGTGGAGAAGGACTTCCATCGAAGTGTGAGGGTAGGGGCTGAGGAATAGAGCAAAGGGGTAGCAAAGGACATAGTATCTAGGTGTGATAGTCTAGGCTACTTGTTGTTTTATATATTCCTCAGGAGGGCCATTATCCTAGGACGAGAGCCCATGGCTTTTTTTCTTCTTAATAAAATCATTTGTTGCTGGTTTTTCTCCAGTTGGGGTTTTCCATGGTAAATTTGTGTGTCAAATGTATGAATGATTTCTTGTGTCTTTTTGTTGTGTAACTTTGTTAAGATTTCATTGTGTTCTTGGTTGATAATTGCAGTAAATTGTTTGGGACTAAGAATCTGGTTCGGGATCACTAAAAGCTAACACCTAGGTAGTGATAAGATTACCAAAAATAATATACTTTAATAACTACTTTGCTCCTTCTAGGCTGTCTAGACAATCAACAACCTAGTTTTTGAACAACTGTAATACACGTTGAGGAGACTTGAGAGTGATTGGATGCCAATCACCTACCAAACTTCTTGTAACACCTTTAGGGATAACCTTATAAGACCTGCATTGACAACTTCCCTCATGCCATTGCCATTAATTAATTAGTGACTCTTCTTCAAATATACAAAACTAAGCCAAAAGAAACTCTTGTTGGTCAATAGAGATCAATACAAATAAGAAGTTACATCTATACAAACAAGCTAACTAGCATCTATCCATATCTGGATTCTGCTCAATAGATACCATTTACCTTTGAACAAGATTATTGTCTTGAAAGGAGAGAAACCTCTTCACTTTGCTGGAAATGCTTCGTCAACTCAATATACAAAAACTTGTGGCTTTTTGCTTGCTAGAGTAATGTCCAAAATCTGACCTATTATACCCCTGTGGATCTCAATGGGAGAATCTCCTCATCCCCATTTCGAAATACCCCTCGAAGATAGTGTGCAAGGAGCTCTATTGCAAGCCAGTTTTGATAATCAATCTTCCTCCTTATGTTCACAGTATATTTGGTGAAAATGTACTTTGAAGCCATCTCTTATATCCTTGGCTAATTGAAGGCTTCTTGCTAGTCCCAAGCTTCTTTCTTTGCTTAAAAATTCCACGACAATTTTTGAACCCTAATAGATGTTAAAGAAATGTAACTTCGAAAGATATTCTATTGTAACTTTTATTGTATTATCATTATTCCTCCTTTCTAAGATGTTATTCCTTTTATTGAAGATGTCATTGATGTACTTGGTCATGTAAAAGTCATGAGGTAAAACCTCCGTTGCAAGTCGGGTCAATAGTACCCACAAAATTATTTTATAAATGTTATTTTGAGTCTTCCTAGGTAGGTCGACCCTAATTAAAGGACTAGGCCGACCTAGTTAGGTAATTAGGTCACTCACATGATGAATGTAAATAGGTGAGGCGCCTCCCTCATTTAGACACATCTCTCACACAAGTGCACAAGAGAGAGAGAGAGTGAGGAGGTTTGTTGGAGAGAGGAAGTTGTTGGTCTTATTCTTGGGGTTGTTCATTGTGCTTGGTCGAATTCTGTATTGAGGAAGTTTTGCTGGGTTTTCTCCCCCAAGAGGGTTTCCCAGGATATATCTCTATGTTCTTTTGTTTTGCTGTGCTTGTCTTTCTTTCAATGATCCCAAAGATATGGTTACGATGCCAAATGTTTGAAGATATTGTATAACCATTAAAACCTTAACATGGTATTAGAGCTACTCTGAAAGAAGTCTTTGTGTAGTCGTGACACTGCTACAACTGCAACTACTGAAGATTAGGGCTCCATGCTTGAAAGCCTAGAAGGCAAAATCTAGTCATCTGAGCATTTTCGCTATAACTTGACTTTGGTGAAGGCTCAGAAGCTGAAACTAGGATATGTCAAAGCTAAGATATTTATATACCTTGTGTATGAGTTTCAACCTCAAATTTACTGTATTTTAGGAGATATGATCCTTCCAAAATAGGGTTCCAGGCTCTTCCAGAATTCAATTATAAACATGTGACCTAGGATAAATGCCATATCTCGGGCTAAGAAGATCCAAATTGAACTTCCTAAGATGTTCCAGAAAGGGAACAAAATGTAGTTTCTCTGGTGCGAGTTTCAGAACCCGAAGTTGAAACAATGACACGTGGATGTCCTTACAAGTTCGCTATACGAAACCAATCCATAAACATGTCATCTTGGGAAACTTAGCATAAGTTCCACTTGGTGAATCCAATCTTGCTCTAACTTGTGGGGTTGGACATAAGACAAATCAAACTACCTCAGGACAAAGTTTCAGACCTTGATGAGCAAAAAGTTCGGAGATACATCAAAATTAATACTGTACAATTTAGTAGAAGAAAATTGAAGAAACTAGGGCATTGAATATTTTGCAGTTTTGTCCATAGATTTGGGAAAAGGAGTATATTGCTCAGCTCGCCTTGAGGAGGAGAATATTGGTCGTCCTTTCAAGTTCGCTATACAAAACCAGTCCATAAATAGGTCATCTTGGGAAACTTAGCATAAGTTCCACTTGGTGAATCCAATCTTGTGTAACTTGTGGGGTTGGACATAAGACAGATCAGACTACCTCAGGACAAAGTTTCAGACCTTGATGAGTAGAAAGTTCGGAGATACATCATAATTAAGACTGAACAATTTAGTAGAAGAAAATTGAAGAAACTAGGGCATTGAATATTTTGTAGCTTTGTATAAATTTGGGAAAAGGAGTATATTGCTCAGCTTGCCTTGAGGAGAATATTTCTATCCAATCATATTTGCAAGTCACCAAATTGGAAAAATTAAGGTTCTCTGTCAAACCCTAGGTCCACCAAAAGTAGTCTTCCAGAAAAGCATTGAAGCAAGCATCCAGTTGAAGCAATATTTTTTGGAGCTGAGAACTTTCAGGTATGGAAGTATAGAGTGTTTCTCATACTAGAAGAGCATGATTTGGAAGACTTTGTCAAAAGAGAAGTTGCAGATCCAAAAGTAGATGAGGACAAAAGCAAAGCACAAGAAGAACTTGGTCAAAATCAAGAGGAAGTCTACCAAACATAGAAAAGATAAGTATTTGAATTATCATTTCCTGTATATATAGTTGCTTAAATGATATTGTCCAGTTGAGTACATATTTATGTTCCTAGATTTAGGAAATGTATTATGCATGTAAGAATGTTTGCATTGATGAACAATGTACCACTAATATGCATGTGATGGGTAAGTTGCCTATGGCGTTGTAACAACATTCCATTGCTACTTATCTAGAATGAAACCTCTTTGTTGACATGTTGGGAGTAGTGCACACTCTTAATAATGTTCTGGTAGAGATGAAAGGCATCTCGAAAGTTACTGTATGTATACGGGATATGGATGAATGTTTTGTCGAAGCATTGACTAAGATAGTTGCATATGTCTTTATGCATAAGAATTTGTCATTTAGAAATTATAAAATGTTTATAATCATACATTTGAATTTGACTTGTAGGAAAGATCGTGTCATGAAGACCCATTGAAGAAGACTTCAACCTTTGCTACAAGGTTGAAGACAAGAAGTCAAATTATCCTACACCTGACATGATTGATGACCTCCGTGACGAAGGGAGCAGTGTTCTTCAGAAGTTGAAGAAGGATGATGCAGACAATGCCATGATGACCTGGCTAGATTGTCAGATGGACTTGACATCAAGATAACCTCTGTGACGGAGGGAGTAGTATTTGCCATGATGACTTGGCAACAATGTATGCCATGATGACTTGGCAGAAGTGAGTGCCATGATGACTTGGATAGGACTTAACCACGTTGACTTGGTTCCCTGAAAATGCCATGCTGACTTGGCTACGGGTGAGTATCCCATAAACATAACCATGCTGACTTGCTAGGGGTGAGTGGCCCATAGACATAACCATGCTGACTTGTTTCTTGTCTGATGATCTTAGATGGGACATCCTGCGATGGGATGGTAAGACTCCCCATGAATCTTGCGACGGGATAGAGAGAGCTCCAAATATGATAAGATCCTCTCATCTGGCGACAGGATGATGATCTTAGACTAGACATCTTACGACGAGATGGTAAGGATCTCCATGGCATCTTGTGATGGGATAGAGAGAGCTCCCAAGATGATAAGATCCTCCCCTCATGCGACAGGATTATAAGACTCTCTGTGACATCCTGCGATGGGATAGAGAGAGCTCCCAAGATGGCAAGATCCTCTCATCCTGTGATATGATGATGATCTTAGACGGGACATCTTGCGAACAGGATGGTAAGATTCTCCATGACATCTCAGGATGGGAAAGAGAGAGTTCCCAAGATGGTAAGATCCTCTCATCCTGCGACGAGATGATGATTTTAGATGGAATCGCCTTCGACGGGGTGGGGTGATGAGTTTAGATGGATCATGGGACATCTCGCGACGGGATGGTAAGAATCTCTATGACATCTTGCGATGGGATAGAGAAAGCCCCTAAAATGCTTTTGATGATGATGCTCTGTATGATGATGGTGATCCAACAATCACATGCTGCTGTTGATGATGATGCTCCATGCTCATGCTGCTGTTCCAGCACTCATATGCTGATGTTGATGACGATTCATGTTGATGATGATGATGCTCCATGTTGCTGTTGATGATGTTCCATGCTGTTGCTGTTGATGATGTTCCGTATTGATGATGATGATGATGTTCCATGTTGATGTTGATGATGATGTTCCATGCTGATGTTCTAGCAGTCACATGTTGCGGATGATGATGCTCCATGTTGATGATGATGTTCCATGTTGATGATGATGATGATGTTTTATGATGATGCTCCAGATCATGATGATGATGATGATGATGATGCTCCAAATGCATGATGTTGTTGTTCCAAAACTTCCTATGATATATAGATTCACCAGTCAGTAGTATAGTTGTTGTTGTCGTTGATGTTGTAGAATACCTTCTTTGTTAAGAGGGATTGTTAAAGAAATGTAACTTCGAAAGATATTCTATTGTACCTTTTATTGTATTATTATTATTCTTCCTTTCAGAGATGTTATTCCTCCATTTAGAGATGTCATTGATGAACTTGGTTATGTAAAAGTCATGAGGTAAAACGTCTGTTGTAAGTCGGGTCAATAGTACCCACAAAAGTATTTTATAAATGTTTTTTCGAGTCTTCCTAGGTTGGTCGACCCTAATTAAAGGACTAAGCCGACCTAGTTAGGTAATTAGGCCACTCACACGACGAGGATAAATAGGTGAGGCGCCTCCCTCATTTAGGCATACCTCTCACACAAGTAAGTGCGCAAGAGAGAGAGAGTGAGGAGGTTCGTTAGAGAGAGGAAGTTGTTGGTCTTATTCTTGGGGTTGTTCACTGTACTCCGTCGAATTCTATATGGAGGAAGTTTTGGTGGGTTTTCTCCCCTAAGAGGGTTTCCCAAGATGAATCTCTATGTTCTTTTGTCTTGTTGTGCCTGTCTTTCTTTCAGTGATCCTAATGATATGGTTATGATGCTAAATGTTTGAAGATATTGTATAACCATTAAAACCTTAACCATAGATATTCAAAACATTTATACCGTTTCCTGGGCAATGACCATAAAATTGTAACTGCTTTGATATTTGCCGAGTTATTTGTGCCTTGAACTAGAATACATTTAAAATATATCTTATGTTTTTTTAAATGACCAAGATCCTCCAACCCCATAAGAATTTGGATTTCTATTGGATGCATCATCAAGGAAACCATGACCATTAGTTTTTATCCTGGGATTTCCAATATTCCTTTGTTTGTGATTGCCTATGCCCTCTCATAATTTTTGTATGCCCTTTTTATTCTGTAGAAGGTTTGGGTAGGCAAGATCACCTTCCCCTAGAAAAGCACTTCATTCCATGCCAACCAAGTTGTTCAAAGCACAAAACATCGCAGAGAATGATGCTCTTTCCACACTTCATTGTCCTCCAACTAGGATTCTAATGCCTCCTCCACAATTCCATTTTCCCATTTGCCTTTTCCCCTTGTTAAACTCCTAATTGCCGTCCAAACTTCTATTGTAAACTGGCAATGAAGAAGGAGATGCTTTACACTCTCCAATTTTTCTTTTCAAAGTTAACACATCCAACCCTACCATGATCTCTTTTGAAGATTATGTTGTCACGTCCCCTTCCATCAATTTGACCCACAAAGGGAACATGAACAATATGCAGGGTGATACATTTCGCCCCATGACCATACTACAAAATTCACAACTATTTAAATGCGTTATTAAAATACACAGTGAAATCAACTCTATCAATGCACGCATAGTATGTACACACCAACATTTCTATCACATGCATAATAATAAAACAATCATACACATAATCTTATTCTCATGCTATGCACAGGCCTCTTACTGAATAATTCAAACTAGTCATTTCATTCAAATTGACATGAATAAATAAACATTCATAACATAGAAATTGGGGATAATTAAAAACATAGTAAGCATTTATCTTTTAATTGAAGTTGTCCAAGCAACTGGCTATGGAAGAGCAACGTTCCACCCAATCGTAGGTCTCTGTCCAACTTATATTCTTTCAACAGAGAGACCACCCTCGAGCTACCTATGTATCCACTAAGGAGGAACTACTCGGGCTCACTCACACAAGGATAAACACTCATGCTAAGCCAACACACAACTGGGCTGTCAAGCAAGTAGGATGTAGGGAAGGAGATAACTAAGCCAGTGAGCTCACCCACAAAGCTACAATAATCTAAATTTAGCTTCAGATAGCCTTGGCACCCACTATACCTACCACACCCAACACAAGGAAGGTCCTCTTCCCTGCTACGCAATGCCTCAGGCGCCCCTTCTCTCCAGTGCTATTCAGGGTGGGTCATAGAAAGGTCCAAGCTTTCAAACCTCTGAGCTCTCTCCCACTTCAATCCACTCTTGGATTTCCCCCCAATTTTGGCCTCGTGACTATGAATCACGAAATTCAACTGCCAAGCTTGTAAATCTGGGTCTCCCTATGGATTTTCGGGCTGTTGATACTCCCAAATTCGCCCTAGGGTTTGTATCTATGGATTTCCCACTGGATTTTACTGCTCATGTGAATTTCTGGGCGTTTTGGCACTTCAAAACGTGGTTTTTTAAAAGTTGCGATTTCTGTAATTTTCTCTGTTGGGAATGCATAACATGCTTAGAATTGTTCTCTGGTTGTTCAACAATGGAATGGGAATGATGGAAAACAAATTCCCATAAGGAAGAATGACTTATGGGTCAAGTAAACCATGCCCATACTCAACCATACGAATATGAGTTTTGCTTGTTCTCCATTAATGCATGAGCTGATTTTTCAACTAATATCTTACAATAGAAATAAATGTTAGCAAGGGAAGTCAAGATGGGTTCTCAAGATGACATTTGGAAACACAGGGTTTAATCTCACAACCCCTCACCTCTCTCTAGTGGATACACACAACCCCCTCATTTTTGTTGCTTCCATAGTCAGCTCTTGGTATTTTATTTGTATTAAAAATATTTACATGCTTTTACAATTTTCCATGGCTTACTAGCACATGACTAACATGATATAAAATTCGTGCCTTTTTAGAAGCTGTGCATTCACTAGCAATGCCTTGTCCTTGAGCTCCACACTAGGAATCAAACACCGCATATACACAATATTCGTTGATTAAGTTGTCATTGATGCCAATGGTATCTGGTAATTAATGCCAACTGTTGAGTCCTTGGTGCCCCTTGTGGAGCACCCGAAGGTTAGTGTTTAGTTTGTGGTTGTCTGTGTCAGAGGAGCCCTTTTGACCTTGTCCAAGCCCAAGCTTGAAGCCCTTGGAGGCCTTGGAACAATGGCAAAAGCCCTGTTTACCCATTGACTTGGTCAAGTGCCCCTAAGTTGTATCATGGTCTCATTTGAGTCCATTGTCCAATTCCTTGCTCCTGGTTGATCTTTGGTTACTGGTCTTTGTGTTGCTTGTTATGATTGTAGTTGTTTTGGTCTCTTGATTGGTTGTTGGATGGATGATGTGGCTCATGTGTGTAAATCCCTTGATGTGTTGATGTTGGAGCCCATTGCTTACATTGGATGGTCTTGAGGTTGTTGAGTTCTTGTGGGTTCCTTGAGTCCACAAGCTTAGATCTTGATCCTCTTGCATGTGGAGACTTGGGTCTTGAAACCCACATTTATGGTGGTATGTTGGAAACCATTCTTATGGGGTCCTTGAACCCACACATATGGTGGTTTGATGGCCCTTGGACATTATATGGTCATTGGCATGTTGTAGCCTTGTGATCATGCATAAGAAGCCCATAAGGTGTTGCAAGCTAGTGGTGAGGCCTTTGTACCCCTCTTTTGGGGTGTTGGTACTCTTATGGTGATGAAGATATATAATGGAACCATTGGATATGTTTTTAATGATATGGTGACCTTGAATATGATGATGATATTCTTGAAAAAGTCTTTGTTCCCACTTGATTGGTGGTGTTGGGGTCCTTGATACCCTTGATATGATGAGTATATGGTGGAGCAGTCCTCCTTGTTGATGTGAAGTGTGTGGATGTGAAGACCATCAAATCCCTCATGCCTTTGATGATGTCCATTGAAGCCTTTGACTTTGGAACTTATGCATATGGTAACATGGTCTTTGGCACCTTTATGTGTGGAATCTTTGAACTCTTGAACAAATTGACGAATTTAAGGGTATTAGACCAAGAATTTGCAAATAAACCCATCATAGGGAGATAGTCCGCGTCAAGCCATTTCCGTTGATATGTGGAGCATCTTCTAACTCCTTACGGTTGAAGAGATATGAATTTTTGAAGTTGGTGTACCCCACCTTTTTGGGTCAGTTGACCAAACAAAAGAGAATTTAATTATTTGTAATTTTGAATTGCATGTAGGCCAAGTTTGAGGTACTACTTTCCTCCATGACCTCTATAAATAGAATATCAAACATTTCATTTCTTCATCAATCGAGTTTCTCTTTGGTATTTTACAACTCTTGGGGAAAAGTGCGAAACTTTGTGGAGGAGAAATTTTTGGGCATCTTCACTAAAATTGACATAACTTTTTCATATGGAATCAAAATTACAAAATTCTTGGCTCCTTGGAAAGCTTGTTGCGAGGGCTATGTGATGACATGATCTAGAGT
Source organism: Pseudotsuga menziesii (assembly GCA_001517045.1). NCBI lineage: Eukaryota > Viridiplantae > Streptophyta > Pinopsida > Pinales > Pinaceae > Pseudotsuga > Pseudotsuga menziesii. The sequence goes on along the minus strand of LPNX010760206.1, from coordinate 50,660 downwards.
TTCTTTTGGTTTGTCTATTATTTCTTCATCTTGTGATTTTAAAAAAGGTATGGTTCATGCTTCTGGGTTTCTCTTGTGATGTCACATGTCTCTCATGGATAAAGTTCATCTTTGATCTTAGTATGTGATTGGTATATATATTTGAAGGCATTGAATATGTTATGGAGGCTATGGTGATGATTATCTTGGAATATATCTTGATGTGATCTTGATTTAAATATTGATGATTATCTTGGATATTGTTGGCATAGACTTTGGTGTTTATCTTGACTGTTGTATAGTGTAGTATTGAATTAGAAGTTGACATGTAAGTAATAGATATTGTGAGTGATTTCTTTGATCAACCTAAGTGTTTTCTTTGAAAACTAGTTTGACAAGTGTTGATCATTGTGTCTTTGACCTAAGTGAAGTTGGACTGTCATTAATTGTTAATGACAACCTTTGACAGTATTGTAAGTGACTATTTGCTTGATATTTACTTGATTTGTTGACTTGATTTGAGTGGAGTGAAAAATCCTTTTGTGTCTAAGAGTTTATGAGACTGGTTGAGTTTGACATAGTTGGTGAAGTCTTATCTTCTTGGCCGAGGTTAGTTGGTTGAGGTTTATCATGTTTAACTGTCAAGTTTTCCTTGACTGTGATTGAGGTTGGTTGTGGTGTTATTGAGTTGAGTGTGTTTGGACAAGGTTTGGTTGACCATATGTGAAGTCTCTTGGTTGCTCAAATGTGTCTCTTGATGAACTAGGCCAAGTAAAAAGGGTTGGTTGACCGACAAAGCACTTAATTAGATTAACACGAGTATATGATTGATTTGGCACAGGTACACAAGCACAACTTGGTACAGGTTGGTTCAGTTGAGCAAGATAGGCACAAGTTGCCTTATGTGCAGTTGGTTTGAGTCAGATTGGTTGAGTTGTATGAGCAGTTGGTTTGACTCAAGTGGACTGAGTTTGATGTGTAGTTGGTTAGACTCAGATTGACTAAATCGCTTGATGTGAGCAACAGATTGATTGGACAACTCGATTGTACAGGTTGATGAGCAGTGGTTAGTAGTGACAGTGGTTGAGCAGTGTGATACAATTGTGGTGTTGTGATTAGTGATTGTGCAGTGTAGTACAAGCATTGATTACCAGGTTCGCAGGATCAATGCGGTTGGTGGTTCAGTAGTTCAGTTTCTACCTTCTTATCTGGGTGGCAGGATGGGGCAAGGAAAGGGGGTTGTAGCCTCCTTCCGGTTGTAGCCATAGAACTAGGGAGTTGAATCTTCCTTAAGGTTGTAGCCTGTAAATCAGGGGGTTGTAGCTGGAGAATTGAAGTCATTGTAATAAGGGTGTTGTTGCCTCCTTTAATTTGTTGCTGGATAATTATTATTATAAAGGCTTCCGTGACTTTTCCCCCAGGACTTGGGTTTCCACGTAAAATATGGTGTATTGTGTATCATGCTATGCTTCTTATGTGATGATGATAATAACGCTGATAATGATATAATGATAATGTGATAATACATGATATTGAATAAGTTGTTGATTGTTAAAAGTGAAAAAGTAATAAAAGTTGCGCACACTGATTCACTCCCCCCTCTTAGTGTATCTGGTGTGTCCAGCAAGGGAAGTCAAGATGGGTTCTCAAGATGACATTTGGTAACATAGGGTTCAATCTTACAACTACTCACCTCTCCCTAGTGGATACACACAACCCCCTCATTTTTGTTGCTTCCATAGTCAACTCTTGGTATTTTATTTGTATTAAAAATATTTACATGCTTTTACAATTTTCCATGGCTTACTAGCACATGACTAACATGATATAAAATACGTGCCTTTTTAGAAGCTGTGCATTCACTAGCGAGTCCTTGCCCTTGAGCTCAACACTGGGAATCATACACCACATATACACAATATTTACATATAAAGCCAATGCATTCTAAGGGTCAAAATGGGGGTATTACATTCCCCTCCTTAGAACAACATCGTCTTTGGTGTTTTCAAAACTTGAACAAAAATGGGTATGCCTCTTTCATGGCATCTTCTAACTCCTATGTAGCCTCATCGAGACCAAGTTGCTTCCATTACACCTTTACCTGTCTGATGGCTAAGTTTCAGAGCAATGTCACATTCTTGTTGAGGATGCGCATAGGTTCCACTTGGAACTCTCCCTCGGGTTCCGTCTTTATCACATTCCAATCAATTATGTGATTAGGATCATGTACATACTTATAAAGCAAAGAAACATGGAAAACATTATGAGCTCTCATGTTAGCAGGCAATGCAATCCTATATGCAACTGGTCCTATCCCATCAAGGACTTCGAATGGCCCACAATATCTTGGTGCTAGCTTGGCACAAATTCCCAACTTTAGGAAACTTTTCCTTGGCTTTACTCTTAAATAAACATGATCCCAATTTTAAATTCCATGTGCACTCTTTTCATATCTGCATAACTCTTCTGTCTGTCATGGGCCGCCTCAAAATTCTACCTGATCTTAACAATTTCTTGTTCCATTTCCTTGAGCATTTATGGCCCAAACACTACCCTGTTCACTGGATTGTCCCAATTCACTGGAATTCTGCATCCTTTGTCGTTCAATGCTTTAAACAAACTCATTCCCAATGATGCTTGATATCCATTATTGCATGCAAATTCTACCAAGTGTAAGTAATGCTCCCACTTGGATGGTTTATCCATCACATACATTCTCAACATGTCTTCAAGAACCTGATTCACCCTCTCGGTTTGACCATTTGTTTGAGGATGATATGCTGTGCTAAAGTTCAACTAAGCTCCTAACTCTTGAAATAACCCTTTCCAAAATTTAGATGTGAACTTTGCATCTTGATTTGAAACTATTGCCTTTGGCAATCCATGCAATCTGAATATTCCTTCATGAAAATATTCGCTATGTCACTTGCTTTATGAGTGGACTTGACTGGAATAAAATGAGTTGCCTTTGATAGTTTGTCCACCACAACCATAATTGAATTGTGCTTCTTCATTGTTGTTGGCAAATCTGTTATAAATAGTCCATAGAAATTATTTCCCACTTCCATTCCAGAATAGGAAAGGCTGCAATAGTCCTGTCGGGTGTTCATGCTTTGCCTTGACTGTTTGGCATTTTTGACACCGAGAAATGTATTCTGTTATGTCCTTCTTTATTCCATGCCAACAATATTGCTTTCTTGCTGCTTTTATGGTCTTTTGATATCTTGGATGTCCAAAGTATGGCATTTGATGGATTTCATGTATTACTAACTTCTTTAAATCTGCACAAATTCGTAATGTATAGTCCGCCTTTATAAACAAGAAGATCTTCTTTGAGCTGGTATCCTTCGCACTTTTCATCTACTTCTCTCTACTGTAATTTTTCTTTAACTTGAAGGTAAGTTTCATCGTGGTTTTGGGCTTCAAGAACTCTTGTACTCAAATTTGATTTGCATACACTTCATGCTGCTAAATGAATTTTTCTGCTAAGGGCGTCTGTAACCTTATTCTCTTTCCCTTTTACATGCTTAATTTCAAAATCAAATTCACATAATGTCTCCACATCTTCTTCCCAACAAGTAATGTCTCCACATCTTGAGAGCATGTATTATGGCTGCTAATTCTAAATCATGAGTTGCATAATTCTTCTCATGCTCTTTTAGTTTTCTTGACTCATGGCAAATCACAAAGCCTTCTTGCATAAGCACTCCATCTAATCCTTCAATGCAAGCATTTGTGCACACTACAAAACCCTTCTTTGGATTTGCAATCTTCAAAACATGAGCGCTGGTAAGTAACTTTTCTAACTGCTAAAAGCTTTCTTCTCATTTTGCACACCATACAAACTTTGCATTCTTCCTTTGCAACGATGTAATTAGATGAACAATCTTGGAGAATCCTTCAATGAACCTTCTATAGTAGCTTGCAAGACCCATAAAAGATCCAACATCGGTAACATTCTTTGGAGTAGGCCAATCCATTATGGCTTCAATATTTTTTGGATCCATTGAAATTCCTTCTTTTGAAAAAAACATGACCCAAATATTGTACCATTTTTTGATAGAATTCACACTTGCTTATCTATGCATACAATTTGTGCTTTTTAAGACCTTGCAATACCATTCTTAGATGTTCCTCATGCCCATCTTCATTCTTTGAATAAACAAGAATGCCATCCAAGAGCACTAACACATCCAAATATTTGCTAAAACACTATTCATGAGGCACATGAATGTGGCGGGTGCACTGGTAACACCAAATGGCACCACTGTAAACTCATAATGGCCATATCTTGTCCGAAAAGTTGTCTTGTGAATGCCTTCTTCCTTTATCCTCTCTTGATGATAACCGGACCTCAAGTCAATTTTTGAAAACACTTTGGCTTCCTTCATTTGATCAAACAAATCATCAATTTTGAGCAATGGCTACTTATTCTTGACTATCACTTTATATAGCTGCCTGTAATCAATACACAGCCTTAAAGTCCCATCTTTCTTCTTGACAAATAACAACGGTGCTCCCCATGGTGACACACTTGGTCTTATAAATTTTTTGTCCATTAATTCCTATAGCTGCATCTTTAACTCTACCAATTCTAGTGTGCTCATTCTATAAGGAGCTTTGGAGACTGGCATTGGCCTTGGAACAAGATTGTTTGTAAATCAATGTCTCTTTTTGGTGGCAGCCTTGACACTTCATCTGGAAACACATCCTTGAACTATTGCAACAATGGATAATCTTCTATCTTTGGGCCTTTGTCCCCCAACGAATCTGATATATGAGCTGCATATAATTGACAACCTTTCTTGTAAAACTTTCTTTACTATGAGACTGAAATCTGCTTTACTGAAACTTGCTCGGGAATTCCTCTTACCAATCTCGACCTTCCTTCTTTATCAATGCATTCAAGAACTTTTTCATATCAGTCTACTTTGGCTCTATGCTTTTCCAACCAATCCATGCCAATAAGAGCATCATAGGATCCTTATGGTAGGACATTTAATTTACTTTGGTGAGGAGTCCAACTCTATGGGGCATTCCATCTCTACTTCACTCACTTTTTTTTTTGTCCTTGTGTGTTGGTAATAACTCCCGATCCAATATTCTATTCGCGACTAAAACATTAATTTATAGATTACAATGAGGCGGTTGAGAACCAGCCTTTTCACCTTCCCGGGCAACTATTCAAATTCCTATTTAATTATTTATTTACAATAATCCTGACGGATTATATTCTAACAATCCCCCTCTTAGTCCGAAGGGGTGTTCGTAAGTCCGAGCATGTTTACG
>LPNX010760206.1:0-41942 GCA_001517045.1 Pseudotsuga menziesii | reverse complement strand
ATATATATGATGTATCTCTCACATTATATATCACAGTCACAAAATATGAGTCGCAGCTCTCACCAAAATGTATGATCAGACTTCAGCGTAAATGGGTTGCAGCAAAATATATGTATTTATATATCAATCACCAGTATTTATATAGCAACAATGGTGCGCAGTCTTCACAAAAAACAGTCAGAACGCACTTGTACAACATATAACATATACCATCGCAGCTCTTACAACATATAACATATACTATTGCAGCTCTTACAACTTATACCATATACCATCGCAGCTCTTAAATGATCAAATCACAGTGTTAGATGATCAACGCGCAGTCTTAAAAACGCTATCTTCAACGCAGATAATCTCAACGCATTCTCCAACACCACGCAGCTGTCTCCTCCAGCGCATGAAGGCACTCTTCACGCAGGTATTCAACGCAAGTGTATTACAACTCTCCCCGCAGGCAGTGCACCAGGGTTCAGTCTTTAATACCAATCCTTCAACGCAGGCAGCAGATATACTCAACAGCGCAGTCAACGCATTATATATCAATGCAGTATTGTTTCTCAAAAGGCTATGCACAGCACATCGAATTCGACCGGCAAAATCTGCAGTAACAGCCAGCGCGGGAACTCTTTCACGGACAGTATACTTCAACGCATTCTTCAGTATTCAAACTTTTGCAACCATTCACGCAGGTGCACAGCGTCAAATCAACAGAAGGTCATTTCTTTTGCAGCTCGCAGCTTACAGCTTCACTCAGGTCACAGGTCACAGCTCCACGTAGTCTTCTACAAAGACAAACCAGCAACACAATCAGAGCATCAGGTTCACCTTCCAATGTCTTCGATGAAATTTGTATCGGAGGCCTCTGAAGAGTTACGACTTCAACCGTGGTTTAGCTCTCAGCATATATTCAGGCAGCTCCACGCACCATACAGCAGTGCGCTTCATACCATGCACCAGTACCAACAATGGAACAATCTTCACATGAAAAACACCGCTCATACAACACAGTCACACGGGATTAGGGTTTCACTTGATGGAGGAGTACTAGGAGTAACGCATGCAGGCAGGAGAGACAGGCAGGCAGCTCTGAAAGAGCAGACTGGCAGGCAGAATGGCAGCGAGCTATGAGAGGTCGCAGCTCAGGTAACTCTACGCAGGATAATCACCAGAATAAGCCACATACAAAACGCTCAACTCATTAGGGTTTCCTCAGCACACAAACTCAATCATGAAGGAATTTGCATGCGACTCCACTGGCAGACTGATGGAGCAGTCTGGCAATGGACTGGCAAGCAGAATGCCAGGAATGGGCAGAAATGCAGCAGGAGTTATGGCAGATAGCCCTGCTCTGATACCACTTGTTGGTAATAACTCCCGATCCAATATTCTATTCACGACTAAAACATTAATTTATAGATTACAATGAGGCGGTTGAGAACCAGCCTTTTCACCTTCCCGGGCAACTATTCAAATTCCTATTTAATTATTTATTTACAATAATCCTGACGGATTATATTCTAACATTGTGGCTAATTAAACTAACCACGATTTATTATGTTTCACTTTTCCAAGAGAACAACTTTCAACCACTTTTGGAGAAACATAACTATGAGTAGATCTTGGATCAATCAAAATAGAAATAGATTTTTTTAGCATTCTTACCTCCAACTTCCACTACTGTTGATTGATGGTCTGTTGATGGTTATCCATTGGTACATAAATTTGGGGAGTTTCTTTTGCTTTATCCTCCACTGTAACTGTTGCTTCTGAGTTGTTTAAGCCTCGAGGGTTCTCTTTCCGATGTGGACAGTTCTTAAGCATGTGGTTCTCTCCACATCCCCAACATTGAAGTGGTCCCTTTGGCCCTTTTTATGCTACTACTGTTGACTTAGTTCCACTTCGTGCTTGTTGGTCTTTTTGGAAAGTCCTTGGCTGATTTTTGAATGATGGCCTGAACCCACTTATCCTTTGGTCAAATCTTCCCTTTGGCTTCCCTTTCCATGCTGGATGAACCTCTGATTTTCCTTTGCTATGCTCATAGCAATGTATTGCCATCTTAATGGCTTCATCAAGAGTTGGTGGATTAACAAACTCAATCCTATCTCTGAAAGTTTGAGGTAGACTTCTAAGGAAGCATTGGATTTTTACTCTTTCATCTTTGATGTAATCCACACACCTTGACAATTCCAAGAACTTGTGGACATGTTCTTCCATAGATTTTTGTCCCAACTTTAGTTCATTGAACTCCTTTCTCTTGTTATCATAATACCTAGCAGAAAGGTACAATTCCTTGAAATACTTCTTAAATCGCTCCCAATTGATCCTTCTTTCCTTGATTCCCTTTACTTGCATGAGGTGCTCCCAACAAATTGAAGCTCGACCATTTAGATTGTAAATAACAATTTTGGCCTTTTCATTTCTTGAGTAGTCACGAATCCTAAAATATTTCTTCATTCCAAGAAGCCATGCCTTTGCCTCTTGACCTATCCTACTTTCTCCATCAAATGTGGGAGGCCTTACCTTTCTAAATTCTCCTTGTGGAATCGTTATAAATTTCCTTCTTCCTTCAAACCTGCTAGAAGTATGCTTTGGACTGCTTTAAGAACCTCTGGAGTCACATGGCCTGCTAGAAGAAGATATTGACGAGGGTGTTCTACGTTTTTTACCCACAAAACTCCTTCTTGGGCTTGAAGTCCTCTTCCTGGAGCGGCCCCTAGAGCGACTCTCTACATTTCTTCATTCTTGGGCTACGTTGCTTGGGTTGGACTCAAGGATAATCCTCTGCCGCATATCAGTGAGGCTTTGCAAAATAGCAACGTTGATTTGGTTCTGTTTTTCTTAAGCCTTCATCAATCTTTCATTGAAACTTATCATGGTTTCAACCAAATTTTGAGGAGTGATTAGCTCTCTTCTCCCATTTGACTTAGTCTCAGCATTCTCCTCTCTCATCTTTTCTCCTAAGACGTCTTCATCATGTTCATAAGGGTACTGAGCATCATTCATGGTTACCGTTTTCTTGTGGAGACTCTTTCCCTCTGCCTGCTGCCCTCTGTTACCACTGTTCAAAGCTTTTCAATTGCAAACACTGTGCATCATAGAGATATTTATTAGACATCTTAGTAATATATGAAATGACACAAAAAATGCTATTTGAATAGAATCAATCTCATGGAATTATTCACAGGGTTTTCATTTCCTCTCTTCCATTTATGTATTTCTGAAAACTGCAGTTAATTGACAATTTTGTCGAAACAAGGTCACATGCACTTTTTTGCTCAAATCTCTAGGACATATGAATCCCTCATTTAGACTTTGATTGTGCACCACTGTTCCCTTCTGGATAAGATTTCAAACACCTATCTTCATGCTCCATTCCGATTTTGGATATGGAATTTACATTCCTTCAAAAATGTCAAGTTTGCCCAATTTTGCACTTTTTTCCACAGTTGCAATTAGCCTCAAAGGCCAACTTTGGTTGCTTGTAGAAGTAAATCTAGAGAGAACTAGGAAAACTTTCCTACCAGGCGAAGTTAGTTCATATGACAAGGATCACTCAACAACCTTCAAATCTCTATTCTAATGCACTAGTCGAATGCTATAAAATTCTAGGTTTGACCACTTTTAACTTTTTCACCTTTTTCCAAATTTCAAATTTTCACCAAAATTGGCTATCTTCCAAACCAAACATTTCTGGAAAAACTTTGTAAAAAAAAAGTTGTCTGTTTTGATGAGTAGGGAAAATGTCGAGTTCAAAAACTTTCTTGGTTTCGACATCTAGGGTCAATTTTACCTCATTCAAGCTCTTTAAGATCCCCCAAAAGTGCTCCAAAATAGTGTTGTTTGGCCTTCTTTCGTACCACGGCTTCACATCCTTTTCAATTTGATTCCAAGATTCAAGAGTTAACTTCGTGCCTGGTATATGACCGCACCATAACAATTTTGGCCCAAATCGAGCTCCCATTGGGCCTCGGGAACCGATTTGTAAAAGTTATTAATTCCAAATTTAGATCAAATTGGAGCAAAATGGGCTTGGCCCCTCACTAGTGATTTTGTGACCTTTGTTAATGGTGTCTGAACCAGTGAAGCACGACTCACATTGGACTCGCCGAGTCAGCCACTAAATCGAGTAATCGCACGAGACTCGGCCAAGACTCGGCTACCTTGCAGAACTCGCTGGAACTTGTCGGAACTCGTGCGGACTTGTGTTGTATTGGCTGACTAAGAAGAGATTGAATTGGTGTTACTCCCCTTGCACGGTGACCCGTTGAACCAGTGTTACTCCCCTTTCAAAAGATAGTTTTATAAATTATTTTATTTTCTGAAAATTTAATATAAAACTAGATGAAAATACTAAATAGCCTTTTCATTAATCTAAATCAATTAAAAAATAATAGTTTATATTTTTAAAATTTTAAAATTAATATTTAGTTTAAGATTTACCATTTATAAAACTTTTACAAACCTTGTAACTTTTTTTATATATTTATAACTAATGAAAAATTAAGTTCACTATAAATGATAATAACAATATAACCTGCCCACGTTGGGTATAATAGATTTAAATTTATAACGAAAATGAATTTAAAATGGCTAACAATTATTTAACTATAAGTTAAAAATAGATAATTAACTTAAAGGTTTTTTTATTATTTAAAAATAATTAGCTGAGAATTTATGTTACCTCTTACTCACCCAAAACAAATTCAGAATTAAAAAAGCAAATGAAGGATTTTGTATTCCAGGTGGAGATATTTATAAAATTGCTCTAATTTTATGTAATTTTCTTTATCTCTCGGCTTAGATGTGTGTTAATCTCTGATCCCTTCCCTACTGCATCACATGCGGTTAATCTCGATCCCTTCTTGGAGATATTTATAAAATTGTTATAATTTTATGTAATCTTCTTTACCCCGCTGCATCAATTTGTGTTAATCAATTATCCCTTTCTTGTTGTTGCATCACATGTGTGTTAATCTCTAATCCCTTCCCTGTAGCATCACAGTGGTAAAGTTTTCACATTGCTGAAAATATTTGAAATTGTGTATCTATTATTAGTCTTTGTTGAAGGCCAAGGTACTAATTGTTTTTTGGCATTGACTAAGCATTAGTTGCACCTTGATTTTTGCAAAAATTTAATTATAACCAAACTTTCCTATTTGATTAGTCTTGCCCACTCTGTCCAGAGTCTTTCTCAAGTTTTTCCTGAGTCGACGAGTCATATGCCAGCCGAGTCTTTGCCAAGTTTGAGTCGTGCAACATTGGTCTAAACACTTCAACTCTCATCTGATTTCCATTTATATTGCTCCTGCTATGGAAAATATAAATTTTGAGCTCTATACTTTAAAAAAAATTCAGACCTGACGTGTCGATCCAGACTTTTTCCAAGCCCTTTTGACTTTTTTCAATCGAAAAATCGAAATCGAAACGCACAATTGATCTAAAATGAGCCATTCACTTCGACTTCTATTTTCTGTAAGTCAGGAGGCAAAAACCAGAAGTGCAAAACAACTCCTTCACAAAACCTTCCTGACCTCCCGACTTCGACTACTATCTTCCGTACATCGAGAGTTGAAAGTTGGCACTACCAAAAGACCTCTAAATAAGACTACTCCGACTTCTTGACTCCATCAAATATCTTCCGTACTTTGGGAGTTGAAATTCAGCATTGTTGAATGACTTACAAATAAAACCACCTCGACTTCCTGATTTCGTTGACTACCTTCTGTATGTCGGGAGTCAGAAGTCGGCACCAACACGACGATCCATCCACGAATAACCTGTTGATTTCAATGTCGGCGCTTCGACATCGAGATTTTGGCACTATCCAAACAGTAATAATACGAACCTTCTAGCCTTTCGATTTTGATGTCGGAAGTCGACAATATGCCCATGCTACTGCCAACTTCTCATGTCGATATCTTTCACGTTTGAAGTCCATTTTTGACAAAATGGGTATTATTGGAAAGCTCTCAATGAGGTCTATGCAATGCTGTGATCCTCTGCAATAATTGAAGATTTTGATTTTTGGCCATTGTTTAACCCACAATTTCATTAAACACTCATCAACACTTCTTATGAAATTTTGATTTTTTGCCTGTAGGTATGGATTCTGGCCCAACCAGCCCCAATATTGCATCCTTTAGTTCTGATGCCACTTTGTCATGTCCCCTCCCATCAATCTGACCCATAGAGGGAACATGAACAATATGTAGGGTGATAAATTTCGCCCCATGGCCATACTACGAAATTCACAACTATTTAAATGCGTGCAATGCATAATTAAAATACACATCAGAAATAACTCTATCAATGCACACACAACATGCACACAATAACATTTCTATCATAGGCCTAATAATAAAACGATCACACACATAATTAATCTCATTCTCATGCTATGCACAGACCTCGTACTGAATAATTAACATTGGCCACTTCATTCAAATTGACATGAATAAATAAACATTCATAACACAAAAATTGGGCATGATTAAAAACATAGTGAGAAATTATCTTTTAATTGAAGTTAGTCCAATCAACTGGCTATGGAGGAGCAACGTTCCACCTAATCGTAGGTCTCAACCCAACCTATATTCTTTCAGTTGAGAGACCAACCCCGAGTTGGGCTATTTATCCACTGAGGAACTACTCAAGTTCACTCTCAGCCATAAGGATAAGCACTCATGCTATACCAGCACACAGCTAGGTTGTCAAGCAAGTAGGGAGGCAGAGAAGGAGATAGCTTAGCCAGTGAGCTCACCCATAGAGCTACATGCATCTCAATTTAGCTTCAGATAGCCTTGGCACCCCTATCAGACCCAACATAAGGAAGGTCGTCTTCTTTGCTACACAATTCCTTAGACGCCCCTTCTCTCCAGTGCTATTCATGGTGGGCATAGAAAGGTCCAAGCTTCCAAACCTTTAGAGATTCTTTCCTTCACTAGGTTTTCCAAGCAATTCCAACCTCTGAACTCTCTCCCACTTCAATCCGCTCTTGGATTTTTCCCCAATTTTGGCCTAGTGACTGTGAATTACGAAATTCAACTTTCAGGCTTGTAAATCTGGGGCCTCCCTATGGATTTTCGGGTAGTTGATACTCTTAAATTCGCCCTAGGGTTTGTATCTATGGATTCTCCATTGGATTTTACTAATGTGAATTTCTGGGCATTTCTGGCACTTCAAAATGTGGCTTCTTTCCAAGTTGTGGTTTCCGCAATTTTTTCTGCTAGGAAAGCAAAACAGGCTCAAAATTGCTCATTGGTTGTTCAACAATGGGACGGGATGATGGAAAACGAATTCCCATGAGGAAGAATGACTTATGGGTCAAGTACTCAGCCGTAGGAATTTATGAGTTTTGCTCATTCTCCATTAGTGCATGAATTGATTTCTCAGCTACTATCTTACAATAGAAATAAATGTCAGCAAGGGAAGTCAAGATAGGTTCTCGAGATGACATTTGGCAACATAAGGTTCAATCCCACAGCCCCCTACCTCTCCCTAGTGGTTACACACAGCCCCCTCATTTTTGTTGCTTCCATAGCCAACTCTTGGTATTTTATTTGTAATAAAAATATTTACACGCTTTTACAATTTTCTATGGCTTACTAGCACATGGCTAACATAATATAAAATACAGCCTTTTTAGAAGCCGGGCATTCACTAGTGGGGCCTTGTCCTTGAGCTCCACGCTAGGAATCATACACTGCATATACACAATATTTACATATAAAGCCAATGCATTCTAAGGGTCAAATTTCAAAATGTGGGTATTACATATCTCAAGTCATGTTTTATTCCCAAAGGTTAACCCAAGAAAGTTTCTTGTTTTCAATTGTGTTTATTATTTACATAACAGCTACCAATTCCATTGCTCTTCTTCATGACTAATGATTTCAACATTATACCCCTTATTTGCCTTATATATCCCTCCTTCCTTGTTGGCTACCCAAACAATACTATCAGGCTGGTTACATAGTAATATGGTTGCTTGATTTAATGTATTTATATACTGATTCCATTCCACTGTTAAATCATTTGGGATTCCTAAAACTTTCATTTGTTCTCATCTTGTTACCCAGTGCCCACCAGTTTTCATGTCCTTTGTCATATATGTCTTCTAAATAAAAGATTTTGGCATGTAAATATTCCATTGACTGGTTGGAGAGTCCAGGAAAACCTCTAATCCCCTGATCCACAGATCACCTTCATTCCACACCTTTTGTCCATTCTCAACTTACCAAGCCAGGTAAGTTGACATAGTCTCATCGAGGCTTTCCAGCTCACTCAATCTCCTGCAACTGTTTTTCTAGTTCTGTATATCCACTTTTCTAGGCTTAGGGGCTCTCTATATTTATTTTTTCTTACCGATTGCCACAATTCCTTTGAAGAGAGAATTCTTCATCATCCCTTCGCAGCCAAGATCTTGGCGAAAATAGATAAATTCTTCAGTCCCTGTCGCCCCAATTTTTGGGTTTAGAATTCTTTTCCATTTTATAAGCGGAATACCACATTTGTCCTTCTTCCCTGCCCACAAATATCTGAAGCAATTCCTGATTTTTTCCAATATTCTTTTAGGGATATAAGCCATGGACATCCGGAATACAGGGATTGCTTCAACCATGCTATTGAGCAAGATCAACCTTCCAATTTGGGAATCCACCTGTTGCACCACCAGTTTATTTTTCTTTTCAATTTTTCAAAAAAGCCAAAGCCGGTCCTTGAGGGAACAATCATTAGCTTTTAAATGGAACCCCAAATTTGTCTTAGGATCCTCAAAATATTTGTTTTGAAAAGGCAGACGCTCCTCAATTTTTTCTGCCCTGATTTCCTTCCCCTATAACATGCTATTGAGCAAGATCAACCTTCCAATTTGGGAATCCACCTGTTGCACCACCAGTTTATTTTTCTTTTCAATTTTTCAAAAAAGCCAAAGCTGGTCCTTGAGGGAACAATCATTAGCTTTTAGATGGAACCCCAAATTTGTCTTAGGGTCCTCAAAATATTTGTTTTGAAAAGGCAGACGTTCCTCAATTTTTTCTGCCCCGATTTCCTTCCCCTATAGCAAGGCAAGAGTTGACTTCTCTACTTTAACTTCTAGTACTGTTTCTGAGCAAAGCATCCCCAATCGCCATTGCTTCACTAACAGACTCCCCCTTAAAAGAGAAAGACGTATCTACAAATAATAGATGGAAAATATTGAGGTCTTTTGAGATTTTTATCTCTTCCTTTAACCCTGTCATAATTCTACTCTGGCCCTCTGCTACCAATAAAAAGAGGAGGGGTGACTGGACAACCTTGTCTCAACTCTCTCTTTAGCTTGAAAAAATGGGATAGAGAGCCATTGATTATGATTGCATATGAAACAGGTGTGAAGCAATCTTCATGTCACTACATATATAGTTGTTTATTATTAAGATAATAATCTGACTTAAATGTTATTATTTTATTTTATTTTAATTTGTTGTGAAGCTATGCCATGCCATGCCAGCATTATGAGATGTTACACATCTCCCTTATACTGGGCTGTAGAATGTGTTGAGAATTACTAACTATACTAGGACTCATTGAAAACTACTTTACTATAGTGATTGTTCTACACCTTAGTGAGTTTCTAGTCTACTCAATGTGTAGTGCAGACAGAATCTGATTTCATCTGATGTGATTCCATTTGTGATAGGCCCCGATTCCTTGTTGCGATCAGTGCCATTGTGACCTGCATTTGATCTTCAAAATTTTATTGATTTTGCATCAAATTTCCCATGTGGCACCCTTTGTAGATCAACATCCATTCAAGCATGCTTCCTGAACTCCATGATTATCCAGCATAGTCAGCAAAATCTTACCATTGAGATTCTTAGCACACCCACTGTGCAAGGTGTTCAAAGTTCCATGCCAGCTTCAGTGACCAACTTAGATCAAGTGGAGTTTGGTACAAGTCAGGATGACTTTATTACTACGTTACCGGATCCGTGGGCCCAAGGTCATGGATCCGCGGATCCCCGATTCAGGTCCGGATCCGCCCAAGATCCGCCCAGGATATGCTTTGGATTGTACCCTCTCCGATGAGCCGTATTCCGTCAATGCTTACACTAGCTACGGCTGCCTACAATTGGCGAAAGGGTGGAGTCGATTGGTTATGTCTTCCATGATTCTTCCTCTACCTAGATAGAATTTTCTGCATATCGTGCAGAACTTCTGTTAATCAATCGTAAATACATTTATATAGTTGGCGGATTTTTAAATATTTCCACTGGCATATGATTTATTACTTATCAATGAATCACAGCTAACATGAGTAGCCTGCATGAGGGTGGGAGATCGAGGATGGTCCTTTCCTGAGTGGTCACATGAAATCGTTGTGTAAATCATAGTAGCATAATTCGGCCGTATTGGACTTTCCTGTACGGAAATTCGGAGGAGGTTTGAAAATCACCGAATATTCGGCATAATACGGATACGATAAATTTGCCTACATTTTTGGCACATATTATAAGATAAGAATTATTTAAATTTTATTGTATTATTGTTTTATTTTTGCCTAGCTGCATGACTACATAGTAGGTTTCGTGTTAGTTTTACATTTAAAAGTTTAAAGATTTGAAATTTATAATATATATTTTGTTTTATACTTTAGTTATAAATATCAAATATTAGATTAGTTTTTTTAGATTTATATTTCAAGTTGCTTTTAATGAAAAATCAATGTTACATGCAAACAAGGTAGGAATTTAGAAAAATTCTCTTGTCTTGGAGGCTATATGTATTAATGTTTATACTGTATTTGATGGGCAATATGCCAAACCATTTAATATTTGCATTCAGTATTGGAATTTGACGAGCATTTTTTAAATCTATAGGCAATCTACTCTCGTATTTTTTCCGTACTAGATTTTTTCGATACGTATTTTTTCCGTATCGAATCGTATTCGAATCCGTATTTGTACTCGAATTATGCTACTATGGTGTAAATACTGCTATTATCTGGTGGGCTTAGTGAAATTGGCCGACTTCCCATACTGACGCCCTCGGGATTCTGGTGCCTTTACGCTGTACGGGCTTCCAAATTGTTGGCCGTCTTTCCTTGATTGTTTTTTAATTTTTCCTTTTGTTATTTATTTTTATTGCTAATAAAATAAGGGCACCCGACACATAAGGCATGGGAGGAAGGCTCATGTTAAAGGCAATTTGAAATTTGTATGGTATTATAATTATTGTATGGAGGTATTAGGTATTATATATCATCAATGTTTAATTTAAGTAATTATTAAGTAATTATTTTTAAGTAATGTATAATAATTGTTTGTCCTAAGTATTTTATATGTATATATAAATTATATATTTAATATTTAATTTTTTAATATAAATTTAATATTTATATATCAAAAATTTATATATTTTTTGATTTTGATATAAATTTCATTAAAAAAAATTTAAAAATATGTTTATATTGTTTGTACGAGCCGTTTCCTTACCGTATCTGGATCCTGGCTTTTCAAAAATTTAACGGATCCGTATCCGAATCCTAGTAACTTAGCTTTATAATTACCTTGTTAGTCAGTTTCTGGAAGCAGTTATATGACAAGTAACTTCATATGGGTTGTTTCCCTTGTTCCCTTTTTACATTTTTGTTCAATGGTAAGGCATACGAAATTGAAATTGCATTGAATTCAAAAATATTTATTTGATAAATAGCTCTATAGAACCATGCTTTTTCCTATCCACATAGATAAAATTGTCTTAGTTGATAAAGATGAGCAAAATAAAAGGGGGTATGTTAATAATATTGTGTAGTCTAAATATTCAACCTTTTCAACTTCTTCCGAGTATGTTTCTGTCTTGTTTTGTTCGGAGTCCGGTTGGAAATCTGTAAAACATCTTAAAATCACATATATTAGCTATGGAAATTGCATAATCTGGATGCCATGGGTGGGGGGGGGGGGTTGAGGGTGCTGAATCTATTTATGGATTCAAAAGCACAATTTGAAGTTTGAACACTTACAAATTTGTTTTACCGGATTCCCACCAAAACCAACTGGAAAGTCCAAAACGTAGAATAAATAGACTACTCCTAATAATATTACTAGTATATGATAAATATCATCAATATGGCTATTAATGATACATTATTAAGGTATTATTAGTATCAATGATGTATTGTGGTCTAACAACAAAGTGGTTCCAAGTGCCAGATTCTTATTATTAGTTCCATAATTCCATCCTTTTGCACTTCAAACTTTGGGGATGCTAGATACTATTTGTTACTCAAAATTTTGGACTTCTTGTAGTAGCACCAAGCAGTCCTATGGGAAAAAACATAACTCTGATTGAACAGTTTTTCAACCAAAACTTGTGCCTAAAATAAATTTAATATCATACTAGTGTGCACTGTGTCTGTACTTGAATGTTATTTGAATCGTTCCTTGAAGCCTCAAGAGGGGCTCTATACAACAGAAAATGCAAATTGTATCTTTGTTAGAAAGAATTTTGAACACACTAGACTTCCAAGCAGCAAAAAACTAGAAAACAAATCAGTATTTAGGAATAGCCTTAGCCCAATGAAGATTAGCTACTAATCAATGGGAGCCAATTCTGGAAAAATCAGAAGGAAGATAGACTTACGTTGATCTCAATGGCCGAATCTGCAAGACGAAGCCATCTTAATTAAATATGTTCTTCGTTCCCTTCTTATTTATTGGTGCTCCACCCTAATGGCACTAATAGGGGTTCTAAAGAATTGATCAAATATTTAGTATGGAAAGGGGGTAAGTAGAGCTAACAAATGAATAAATGTCACCAATTTATTCATCCAAAATATAATTCAACTGGTATCTATGTACCACTATTTTCCATTTAAATTTGCATGTGGAAGTAAATCACACCATTGTCATCATTAGTAACATAAACAACAACGTATATATAACTTCTGCATATAGGTAGGTCCATATGTTCACAAATATTGTTCTAACAGTTGAGCCGAGTTCAACAGATACTAATCAAAGAAACAAAAGATAGGTCTTAGTGTAGTTTAGCTAAGTCAAAATATGGGGCGTTGCAAATCTTATGTATATGCAGGTCCATATGTTCACAAATATTGTTCTAACAGTTGAGCTGAGTTCAACAGATAATAAGCAAATAAACAAATGATAGGTCTTAGTGTAGTTTAGCTGTCTAAGTTAAAATATGGGGCATTACAAATCTTATGTATTATTTATCTGATGAATGTAGAAATTCCAGGGCAAAGCACTGCTGAACGCTGGTCTCTGATAAAAAAATATTTGCTTATCATTGAATGCAAGCTGATTATGGGTACTGCCAACCAGTGCTTTGGTTTAAAGATAATATAATATTTATTGTTTCTGTAATATATATTGTGATTTATTTTATTTTCAAATGTATTTTTAGTGAGTTATTTAAAAAATAAATATATACACGTTTGTGCGTGTGTGCGCACATGTGCTCCTTCCCCATTTCTGAAATGTTTTAAAGTGCCAAGTCCAGAACTTGTGCCCATTTCCTCATTCCAGTAACATAGGTAAGGATTATACGAACAATGTTCATTTTAAGAACACAGTACATTATGTTGGACCTCTGGCAATTATAAAATCTTTAAACTCATAAAATATGAGCTGATAATTAATTTTTTGAAAAAAGCAGTGTAATTACTTTATGTAGACTTCAAAAGAAATTTGACACTCTTTCAGTCACAAAATGTGAAACTAAAAGCATAATGAAGACTTTACTTACAGTGTCACTTAATAAAGAATCACTGCAACATATGACAGACCTACCTGTACTTCCTGAAGCTACAATGAAGACAATATTACAAATCTATTTGTATAGATTTTGAAGAGAGTACAGGACCTCAGGAAAACATGTATGAGAAAAAAATTAATGTCCAAGAGCCAATTAATAGATCATATGCTTGAAAACAGAGTAGCAGGGACTAATATTGGAGGGAATTGAAGAGAGAAGCTCTGTTTATGGAGATTCTGAATTAGAAAAAATAGCAAAATATTTGGACACATGCAATTTTAGGCATTCCAAAGCTGTCACAAAAACAAACGAAGTCATTGATTTGGTCCAAATGGTTTTGGAAGTCAAAACTGCTCATTTTTAGGAAACAAGGCAACATTATGTATGCTCAAGCCAACTGCAGTTTCTTATGAAAACTTACAAAAGGAAAAAATGTTTTGAACATTGCAAAACGTTTCAAAGTTTTTCTTATTGTTCTGCAATAGCAATTCTATAATTACTAGGACTGTAATATCTAAAACATTGTTATTTGCAGTGCTTAATCTAGACTTTGGCTTCAAAGATTTAGTAATTGGATTTAAATGGGGATTTTTTGGAGAATTGTTAGTATATGGTATAGCATATATATTGAGTGGAAATATCTGCTATGCTTGTGAACAGGTAGTGTTTGTGATGCTGTTGAAGTTGCAGGAAAGAGTGTGTTGTCAACTTCTTCTGTTGCAACTACAGAGCTTGTCTCTCATAAGTTTATACTGCACCCATCTTCTATCTGTTCCACTTTCAAGTGATAGATAATAGCTGTAAGTCACAAATTTACATCTGTGTTTTGTTATTACCTGATGTATTTTCTGTCACAGGTATGGAGAACAGGCTGGCAAGTTGACCAATGAAGGGCTTGGAGCAGCAGGCCATATGGTTGGTACGGCTTGGACCATTTCTAAACTTAGAAAGGCTCTAAATCCTAAGAATGCAGTGAAGACTACAACATTGGCAAAGTCTGCAGCAAAGGAAGCAACAAAAGCTGCTAAAAAAGAGAGAAAATCAAAATAGGCTGGAGAAATGTTGTCCTGTTTTAGTATGGCTTTTCCCTGCTGAATGGAAATAAAATTGTCATAAATGTTGATGAAAGTGAATTCCATCTTGGGTTTAAAAAAATCAGATGTCATAATGTTGTCTCCATGTTCTTCTGGGAGAGAATATAGAATTACGTAAAGCTATATATTGCTTTAAGTAATAGGGTTTTCTGAATCGCTTCTCACATCCATTGATAAATGATGTAAATATAATTTAGAAAGTTATCTGTTAATTCTTTGTTATTTTTAACATCTCTTGGCCTCTTCAAGTATCCATTATGGAAATCTCAAGTATTTTAATTTAACTCTAGTCATATTTTTTCTTCACAGAAACAGGTAAAAATTGTATTAAAAAAGTGCTGTGGTCTAGCCAAACAGCTTTGGATTACAAAATGTAGGACTTCTAAACTTAACTTACAAGTTACAAGGTAAATCTCCTCCCGTTGCAGGCTGGTGAGGAGATTAGCCAGTTCTTCTTACTACATTTCTGCTTCCTCTCGGATTCTTGAGAGCATGTGTAAATTCTAACAAATTGCTTGCACAGTAGAATAGAGAAACTATACATGTCTAAGTTGGATTGAAGGCCTGCTTCTTGTCATCATTTGCTGCATGGCTGGAGTGGATTTCTTTGCTTTACTATTGTTGTCTAAGCTTCTTTTCTATCTGGATTCTGGTTGTTCTGGATTTAAAACAGGCTCGTCTTCCTCAACTTGATCCGCCTAGATCAGCAAACGCTGCGAATTGGATTGAATATATTTCATCAAAGGCAAGGTGGCAAATTCTTCTTTAAGGGGCGAGTCTCTATCATCCTCTGGATCTTGTGAAACCTGTTCCCACTGCAGAGAAGGCTCTTCATTGGAAAGGGACTTATTGTTTTCCTTTTGAGAAGAATAAAGAGCCCCTTTGTGGGGGTACACTGTACAAGTCTGATGTTTCTTCCTTGCTGATGAACTAGTGTTCCTCCTTCACATCGTCCCACCATGAGCGTTTGCGATGGGGCTTCTTAGAGCCTCTGAGCTTAAGAGTTTTCGAGCAGAAGGCTGCAGTAAGCCCTGTTTCATAAGAAGCTCTACAATAGAAGATAACCTGCTCGATGTCAAGCTTTTGTGTCCAGAAGAAACTTGGGCCTTCTAAATTAATCTGTCTGAAATCTTTTACTGAAATTTATTTCCACACAGATACATGCATATGTTGTAATGCTACGGTTCGACGTTTCAGGACTGCTATAACGGTACTTACTGAGACCATTCCCTATAACTTGAAGAGTGGTGAAGCCCAAGAAATGCAAGGGCAGATTTGGAAGCTTGACCTACACATGAGCTGAAGAAAGAGATTCTATCAGAGGCTCAAAAAGAGCCCATGGCTTCATACATAATCTAGAACTTCCCCAAAACCAAGGCCCCAATTGCTCTCATCAAGATCAAACTCAACATTAAAAAACCCTTTTGCACAGGGATAGATAAAAAGTTCTTTCCTCAAAAGGGGCTTGCAATAGCTGGAGATCCACTTAAGCAAATGGACTGATTGTGGCCATAAACCATTAAAACAACACATATGGCCATGAGATCTGTAGAAGAGCTCTTGATCTTTAGTACCATAATCAATTGTAATAGAAAGGGTTGGAGCCTCTTGGACCATGAGACTATTCAAGTGGGGTGAGCTTCATCCTTTCTTCACGATGTCACAAAATGTTCCATCTTTAACAACACCAACTTAAGATACTGGCATTGAATGTGAGGGGGCATGACCAGAGGAAATATGATGTGTGTATCCACTTGAGGTTGCAGCCGCCAATGCCATCAGCGAGGTGTGAAGACTGAGAGCAACAAAGACGTGAACTCAGAAGAGAATGCAGAGGAGGGAACTGTGCAGTGGGTGGGAGGTTGTTTTCTGCAGACCAAGTCGCCATGTGCAGGGAGAGAAAGCAGCTAGGACAGAACCCTATCTGCCGCCTCTCTCAAGCAGGAGAGCTTGATAGCCATTACTTATTTAATTCTAGTCATCTTATCAAGATTTAGTCTACATTGTTTTCTGTTTTTGTTGTAATCGAGTTAAAATTTTTCTCAAATAAGCACTAGTATATAATGCCCCCGAGTGATCTGAGTTTTGAAGTTTACAACTTTTTTGGAGTCCACAACTCTTTCACCTATAGATGTGTAAAATTGTTCTTCAATTTTTAAACCATATTCCCTTTCCCCTTGCGAGGAGCATTTTAGAAACAATGTTTCATCAAATGGTAATAGTATTTCAGCTTCCGGATATATTTTACAATCACAAGAAGGAAAGCCATCTAGAGGTCATTAGAGCTTTAACATACTTGTTATAACTTATAAGAATTTGCTTTTAAAGTTTGACAAGTTCTGTGTTTTTTGTTTGCAGAACTGTAGATTGCTGGATTTGCTCTACTTCTAATGCCTCCTTTGTTGAGATATTGTAATCAAATAATGCTTTCAAGAATTGACCTTTGAGAACCAACCCTTCGTGTAACAGGCTTTTGTAGACAAAAATGTCACAGAGCTTTTATAGTTGCTAAATGCTCCTGTGATAATGTAATCATGAGATGATTTAATGCATTTCTCTCTTAAATCTTGGAGATGAATTTTTATTCTTTGGATCTAATTTTTTTGCCATCACTAAAAAATATCACATTCTGACTTATTAGAAGAAATATCAATGCCATGCCTAATAATGAATATATTGAAGTGGACATTCAAAATTTATGTTAAAAGCGCTAGCATGGTATTTTAAAAGCAGTAGATGTTGTAAAGTCATCTAATAAAAACCATTTATCCCACCCCACTTGGCACCCTCCAGGGGGACAGAGACATCTTCACCCCTACCATCCTTCACCCTCCTGGGGTGAAGATGTGTAGACACAGATCTTCACTCCCAGTAAGGTGTGTGGTGAATATGTGTGTGTGCATGGAAAAGACAAAGAAGCACATCTGGGAATACTAATTACATATATAGGTTTTAATGTCTTGAAGCGGGGCAGCATTGGAGAAAATGATTTTGGTAGGCTTTCTTGAAACTATCCAAGAGGGTGGGAAATTTGACCATTTCTAGTATTCTGGAGTCTGCTAGTTAGTTTTGTTGCTGTTCTCTGTACCATTCACTTTTGTGTCCATGCGTATTGCTGTAAGTACTATAGTAACTATTGTCAAAATTGCGATGGTACGTACCCAACCGTTTCACATTACATATTAGTTTTCAGATTGTTGATGCAGGTTTTTGTAAGTTCTCATATCAGGTTTCCTGTTACGATCGTAACAGTGGATTTAAAGCATTTTCTTGTACTTGTGGAGCACCAGTAATGGCTTCATTTCCATTGACTAAGGACAGGAAAACTGGAAATCAGAAATAAATTAATAATGTTTTCTGTGGAAGAAGTTGTCAGATCTCCAATGGATGGATTAATGGAGGCCATGAACCAATGGAACAATGTGTCATGAACATCAGCATGAGCAGAACTTTAATAAACTCATGGCTATATCTCCAATGGATCGATTAATAGAGGACATGAACCAAAGGAAACAATGGTATCATGATTCATGAACATGATGTTGATTTTTCTGAGCAGCATTGAGAGCCATTCTCTTAGGAGAATGGAGAATGGAGACACCTGGTTCGGACTAGGGTGTGGACTCAACATAGAGTTGAGTGACCATTCTGTTGAATGGGGATATCTAGTCTGGGACCATGATATGGAACCAGTGTAGCATTGGGGCACTCAACCTTGAGTTGAGTGACCATTCTGTTGAATGGTGACATCTGGTCTGGGACCAAGATGTGGAACCAGTCCAACACTGGGGGACTCAACCTTGAGTTGAGTGACCATTCTGTTGAGTGGTGACATCTGGTCCGGGACCAGGATGTGGAACCAGTCTAGCATTGGGGGACTCGGCCTAGATCTGAGTGGCCATTCCTTTGAATGGAGG
Organism: Pseudotsuga menziesii; assembly: GCA_001517045.1. Lineage (NCBI taxonomy): Eukaryota > Viridiplantae > Streptophyta > Pinopsida > Pinales > Pinaceae > Pseudotsuga > Pseudotsuga menziesii. The sequence goes on along the minus strand of LPNX010760206.1, from coordinate 23,179 downwards.
CACCTGGTTAGCTACCAAGAATTTACCTAGTCTGGGACTAGGGACTTAGCTCGGGGCCAAGGGCCATTCTTCGAGGAGAATGGAGGCGCTTGGTCCGTTACCAAGTATTTGACCTAGTGTCAAATTATGCAGCCTATGGTTGAGGCACCTGGTTTGTTACCAAGAAGACACTATAAGCCCTAGATCGGGTCTAGTCATGTGTGACACTCTGACCCTCGATCAGTGGACTTTGTGATCTTCTCTGAGGCTTAGCTGCCGTTGGTTAAGATACCTTAGTACTGGATCTTGGTGTCATACAAAGTGTGAGATAAAAGCATTAGTAATTCTCTCTGTTTATGATGATGTACTTTTGAGTGGGGATGAAAGACCACCTTGACCACTTGTATTAACCACAGGGCACTTGAAGAAGGCTAAAGCAAAAGTAAAAAATACATAAGGACCCTTAGTACCACTAAGGTGTAAAAGTGAAAGTGCAAAAAGACGTTTAGTACCACTAAAGGAAAAAGTCAAAGTGAGAAAAGAATAAAAGAATATTATTTTTGTTCTTTCTAATTTTGGTCCACTTACAAGTGACTCAAAGGATATAAAAGAAGATCAATCCATTTCATTATTATACACACTTTCTTTCACAGGTGAAGCTGCTCCCACATAAGTTTGCAGAGGTTCTCGAAGAGAAAGAAGATTGATGTGATGCCCTAGCATGGATGAGTCTAGATAGGGCATTCACTCTTGCTTTGTAAAACCCTAAACTAGGGTTTTGTTTTTATGGCAGCAGCATACACCAACTAGGGTTTACCCTACTCTTCTTCCTCACGGCTGCTTCATCATCTTCACGGGCAACTGCAAAAGATTTCGGGCAGCCATCTACAGCTCATGGGCAATCCCCCTCCTTCCCTTGGGTAGGCTTACCAGTTCACAGGTAGCCTTTAGGGCTCGAGCCTTTTTGCTAACACTTTGGGTAGTCAATAGGCAAGCCGCACTAGACCTCTGGGAAGTCAACAGGTTAACCTGTAAGGGCTGCTAGGGCTACTACCCACCCTCGGGCAGCTTACAGGCATACCCGTAGGGTCTCGGGTAGCAACCAACAAGCCCGTATGTTGGCTAAAGTTGTCATTGATGACAACACATTAATGACAAAAATCAAAGTGATGTTGTGGCAAGGTCAAGGTCAATTTACATGGCTGGAAAGATGGCTTGATGGCATAGACAAAGTAGACACAGTGCTAGACATTTGACCACCTAATGAGCCAATTGACTCATTTTGTGGTCAATTGGAGATGGGCCTAATACCCTAGACAAAGATGTTAATGTTGTGGACAATGTACATGCTCTGGATGACATGGCAAAAGCAATGGGCAAGATGAAAAAGTTTAAAGACAAGTAAGGCATGCTGCGAGTATCCTTTGGAGTATTGCGTGCATATTGAATGGACCCTTGCAGGCATATTGATGTGGCAATGAAGGCTAAAAGAAAATGACTTAGGGATGCGATGGGTCAATGTGGTACTAAGCCCATCTTGATGGTGTGGCAAGAAAGATTAAGAAATACATATATACGTTTGATGAGGATCTTATGAAAACCAAAATTAATTGTTTTAATATTGTCAAGTCGACCCCCAAATAACATTGATAAGTGAAGTATAAATGCAAGATCAAATTGTTGATTAGAGGATGAGCAGACGTGGATGGATTTGTGAGAAAGGGGAAAAGAGATCGGGGGTGTCGTGGAGCAGAGACCGTGGAGTGTTGGAGAGCAGAGACTGCGGACATGTGAGCAGAGACCGTAGGCGTTTTGAAGAACAAACTCTTGGCATCTTGGAGCAGAAACGATGGGAGTGTTGGAGCAGAGACGGCGAGGGTTTCAGAAGAAGAGACCGCTGGAGTACTGAAGCAGTTACGCCTGGAAGAGATAATGCGGGTATCTTGAAGGAGAAATCGTGGAGTGGGCGTTTGTAGCAGAGATATTCGCCGATACAGTTTGAGAAGAAACTTAGAGGACGTGAATCATTGACTGAGTGGAGCTGGGGAGAACCCTTGTCTGGTTGAAGCCAGTACTGTGTTAATGAACTTTGTAGTTGTTAAATCTTTTCAGTTGTAGCTGAAAAGATCTGGATGTTGAAGCATTTTTTTTGAGTTGAAGCTCATCATTGCAAATTTCTTTTCATACAAGTTATATATATAAATTTTTATTTTTGTTACTGCTTATCTGTTCAGAATTCTGATTTGATCAAGTTTAGAGTGAAGAAGTTGTTGCTGCTTTAATAATTTGCTAGAAAACTGTGTCTAAACCTCTTAACTGATTCACCCCCCCTTTCAGTGAGGCTAAGCCCGTTTCAATTGGTATCAGAGCAGGTTTTTCTTCTTAAAAGCTTGACATCTTGAAGAAAGGTCCTCAACGATCATACGATGGGTGGATCTAAGTTCAGGGATGTCCCTAGATTTGATGGGAGCAATTATGTCTACTGGAGCAAGAGGATGATTGCGTATCTTATCTCCCTAGGGTTTGACATTTGGAAAATTGTGAGGGATGGATATAAGGAACCAAAAGATGGGCCTGTCACCAGCAATGAAATAACAAATTATGAAAACAATGCACGAGCTGTGAATGCTATTCTGGGAGGTTTAAGTGAACCAGAATTCTTTAAAATTATGAATTACGCCACAACCAAAGAAATGTGGGACAAATTGGCCACCATTTATCAAGGTGACTCCAAAGTCCAACAAGCTAAGCTTCAAACATACAGAAGTCAATTTGAAGGTCTGAAGATGTCAGAAGAAGAAGATGTAGCAGCCTACTTTCAAAGAGTTGAAGTTGTGAATACTACGAGAGGTCTTGGTGAAACAATGGAACCAAAGCTGGTGGTTCAAATACTTCTTAGAACCTTGACCTCCAAATGCAACCCTAAAGTTTCTGCCATTGAAGACAGAGAAATTGGATGAGTTAAAAATTGAAGAGCTTCAGGGAATTCTAACAGCATACGAAATGAGGATTCAGGAACCTAGGCAGAGTGAAGCAGCATTCAAGGCAGCCAAAAACAAACTTCAACATCATGAATCTTGTTCACAGGATCATGAGGTCTTTGATGAAGAGTTGGCAAACTTCATAATAAACTTCAACGTGGAACTGGAAGATACAGAGGGAAGCTTTCACTGTGGAAAAGTTGGACATTTCGCTGCCAAGTGTCCTCTCAAAAGGAATCACAGAGGAACAAACTCACAAAGAAATTTCAAGGACCGAAGTACAGTAGGCAGGCAAAATTTATTCACTCAAGCTGAAGAGGAAGGCGTTTCCGATCTCGAAGAAGAAGAGTAAGATGCTAGAAATGAGATTTTGTTCATGGCTCAAGAGAACAATGAAGATCAGCCCGAAGAAGAAGAAGAAGTGTATCTAGAAGCAGAACTAGTTGCAACTCTAGAAGAAATAGAGAATTTGAAAGAATTATACAACAAGCAGGAACAACGTCACCAGATTGAAAAGAATCTGTTGGGCAAAAAATTAGACAAGAAGCAGGAACAACGTCACCAGATTGAAAAGAATCTGTTGGGCAAAAAATTAACTACAACTCTGGAGAAAAAAGACGAAGAAATCAAATCTCTCAAGGAGAGTCTTCAAAAGTCAAGTGTGTTGAGTCAAAAGTTTCAAAAGAGTTCATCAGATCTGAACAACATACTTTTACATCAAAGAAATGCTGGAGATACGAGTGGTTTGGGTTACTCCTCAGAATCCAGAAAGAGCAAGCCAGAATGTTCTTTGAACCAAAGACAAAGCTGTACATCAGTTGAAGATTAGTCTCTCAAAGATCCATGAGCCTTTGGATGAGGCCCAAAAACAGTTGGTATTAAGAGAAAAAGATTGCACTCCAAAATGAAATAACCAGTCTAAAAAAGCCTGATGAATCTCAAACCAGCAGAAGAGATGAGGATACATACAGTCTTCAGCCTACAAGGAAGCAAGTACATTTCAGGTACTAAAATCCTTTTTTGGGTCATTGTTACAACTGCTACATGTTTGGTCATAAAGCCATAAATTGCAGAGAACCACAAAGTAGAACAATTAATTATTCCAAGCAGCAGTATGATGTGAAATACAATGTCAAAAGTCATAATTCTTTCTCTGTACTCTCTCAAGAAATTGAGTGCTCCAAATGCAACAACCTCGGTCACTCAACTGATCAATGCAAGACAAAGAATGATTCTAAAAATGAAATGACGAAAGACATATGTGGGATGGCGAATTCTAAACACTGGACAGACTTTCCCTCGGGAGGGGAGCCTGTCCACTGCACACCGTCGGATGAATCCGACGGTGTGCAGTGGACAGGCTCCCCTCCCGAGGGAAAGTCTGTCCAGCATATAAGGCGTTCCGTCAATGTACCATTTATCCTCTTCCTTTGCAGCATACAAGGCTATCCCACATAGGAGCGCCTTATATGCTGGATAGCCTTGTATGCTGCAAAGGAAGAGGATAAATGGTACATTGACAGTGGATGTACCAAACACATGATAGGAGACAAAAACAAATTTCTTGACTTGAAAAAGGATAGAAGTGGGGAAGTGGCTTTCGGAGATGACGGTACAGCCAAAATACTTGGAAAAGGTACAGTATTTTTAAAAGGATTTGCAAAAGCACAAAACGTGCTTTGTGTAGAAAGACTCGAACACGATCTGCTGAGTGTGGGACAATTGTGTGATGCAAATCTCAACGTCACATTCTTTGCCAATCATTGTGACATAAAAAGAAAGGAGTAGTCTAACAAGATGGCGATTTCGCCTCGAGTTTTGCCCCTCCAGCGGTCGTCCTTACACGACTCGCTTTTCCAGCTCTGTCCTTTCACGTGAGAAAATACAACTTGTAACATTGTTTTTCACGAGGCCCTGCATCTGGCGTCCTTCTAACTTTAGTAGCCATCTCTTCAGATGTATCGAACAACACCTTCCCACTCATTGCATACTATTTATTTATCATTTATCTATGCCATGCCATCCATTACATACATATTTGAAATTTGAACTTGAAAAAGGCGCCTGAATTGAATTTACAAAATCTCCCATACCGCTCTCCATTTGATTTTGAATCCCCATTTTTTGGGTGAGGCATCGTTCCCCCTTTAACCAGGAAATCGGAATGAAAGCAAAATTTCTTGCAGGATAGGACGAGGTGGAGGTCAAGGGCTTTTTTAATCGCATGCGTCAAATGATGCCATATATGTAGAAAGCTCACAGAGTACAAATTGTAAGGTCTCAAACGCTCCGCTTGAATAGGCAAGCCCTGGAAAAGGCAAACGAATTATTCAAAAAATGTATCAGAGCATGCTTAGTGCATTTTGATTTTATGTCAATTATTTAATAATGTATCAGAGGAGCATGCTTACTGCATTTTGATTTTATGAAATTTGTATGGTTATAATTTTTTTGGGTTCATTGTATTACATATAATTTGTAATCTATGCTGAAAAAGTTGATTTGTAATAGTTTATATATCCCAAATTTTATGAAATTTGTATCGTTATAATTTGTTTTGGAGTTCATTGTATTGCATATAATTGTAATCTATGCTGAAAAAGTTGATTGTTGTGTAATAGTTTTATTAGTATATATATTCCAAATTTTTTCTAATTTTTTCTAATTTTTTCTAATAATTGATGATTTTTATTATCACTCTTTTTATTATTTTTATTATCACTCTTTTTATTATAAATGTTTACAGTGTAATAAAGCATTCATAATAATAAGTTGATTTTATTTTAATAAAGATGGTATGTTTTCTTTTTAATAAAGTTAGTATATTGCTTATTCAAATTGATATGAATCTCAATGATAAAACAAAATTTAATGTTTATAAAATGTGTTGGGTTATTGTATATTATATCATAAAATCTGAGCTTGAGTATATTATATTAAATTTATTTAAGAAATTTATATCATATTTTCATTTTGATTTATAGTGACTAAAGCCTTCGACAAGCTCATGGCTGCTATATTCTATTTTATATTTTATGCTAAGAGCATCGGCCACTTTGTTCTCTTTGCCTTTGACATGCTTGATTGAAAAATAAAACTTAAAATTTTTAGCCATCTGGCATGTCGAGCATGTCGAGTATTATGAATAAGATCGTATTTATGTTTATATGAAAAATGAGATTTTATTTATATATACGTGAAACATGATTTTAAATAGTTTGATTTATTATTTATTTATTTAATAATTACTTTATTATTTTTAAAAATAAATTTTTACAAATTTTAGAAACAAATTACAAGTTTATGATAAATTTAGAAAAAGAAGAACTATGTATAACAAATCAAATATGTTTAATATATGATAGATTTAGAAAAAAAAGTTCACTTTAATTTCATAAAAAATTCTATATGTTTATTATGAAAATGTATAAATCATTTTTGAAAACAATATATTTTTTATTTTAAATATAAAAAATATAAAAGCTATTTTTATTTTAAATAAAAAAATAAATTTATAGTTTTTATTAAATTTTTAAAAATATAAATTATTTATATAGTAAAAATGAGTAAAGATAGGATTGATATATATAAAATTTAAAATTAAATAAATTATCTATAATTTTAAAAGTTAATCATATAAACAACCATATTTTTATATTTTTAGAAGTATATCTTTGTTTATAATTTTTATATATATTTTTTATTATGAGTCTCATCTAGTGGGGCCTAGCATAGTCTCAACCACATGAGCTAATTCAAAAAGCTATATCTCTTCTTATAATATAATAACATTAAATACATTTATTTAATTTTTGATAATTTTAAAATTATGTATAATTTTAAAATAAACTAATATACACAATTTATATATATATATTAGATGTACTTATCCACTTATAATATAATATATACTTATTTAGAATTATGTATAACTAAATTGTAAAATAAATTTCAAAATGTAATAAAAGTAATATATGAAAATTAATAATATTTAAAAATAACTGAAAAGAGATTTATATGAAAATTATTTTTACCTATTAATTAATTTCTATTTGATAAAAAACATTAAATATAGTTGTTTTTAAAATTTAAAAATTTGAATTTAGCCATTAATTTTTTTATTTAAATATAAATTTAATCTTTTAAATTTAATGAATATATTTAATAAATAAAAAACTTTAAAAAATACATCTTGAAAAGTTATTAAAAATTCCTAATTTTAAACTACCTTTTCCAAATTTTAAACTGCGTTTTCCAAATTTTAAAAGATGAAATTAATATTTTATAATATAGGTTTTAAATAAAATGTTTCTTATTATTCTTATTATATCAATTTACAAGTTTTAAGTTTATATTATATATATATATATGTATAAGCGCTTAACTTGGAAGACAGAGTTCCAGTTTAAGCTCTTAGCAAATAGAAAAGTCAAAGACATTGAAGGTTATCAAGCAGAAATCTTAAAAATTGGAGGGTGTGCCTTCATCCCGCACAGATCCACAAACTCTTTAATCTAGGAGTCAAGCAAGGGTTTCCTACACCTTGGACTCAAAGCCTCATTATTACTATTTTCGAAAGTGGTGATAAAAATGACCCCTCTAATTATGAGACTATTATGGTTAGCCCTCTCTTAGCTATGTTATATGGTATTACCTTAGAAAATAGGATCAATGGATGGATAGAAATGGAAGGTAAGCGGCCTAAAGGCCAAGCAGGTTTTAGAAGGAATCATTTAACCACTGACCACCTCATTACACTTAGGATCATTGCATAGGAATGTCGTAATAATAAGTTTGACCTATTTTGTTGCTTTGTGGATTTTAGAAAAGCTTTTGATACAGTGCCTAGAAATAACCTGTGGAATATGCTAGAGGAGCTTAAGGTCCCTTTTGAGTTGAGAGTCGTTGCGATAAGGATATAGGAAAATTTCATTGGCAAGTTTAAGAATAATGAGGGGTGGACAACAAGTATAAATTGTAATATTAGAGTTAAACAAGGTTTACCCCTCTCCCCTACCCTTTTAGGCATTTTCATTGAAAAGCTAGAAAAGTGCTTAGAAGAAGCAAGTTGCGCCGGTACAATATTAGATGTGATAGTTACCATCCTCCTCCTTTATGCTGATGATATTGTTCTTATGGCAAGGTGTCATTCTAATCTTTATAAGCAATTAATAATTCTTAAATATTTTTGCTCTAACATGGGTTTGATTGTTAACATCGACAAGACAACAATCATGATTATAAAATCTAAGAAAGACATGCAAATTTTATTTATGATAATAGAAATATAGAGGAAGTGTCTTCTTACAAGTATCTCGGAATTGATATTCACCACAAACTCAATTGGAACTATAGCATTGAGAAAATGATTAATGGAGGGTGGAAAGCTTATTTTGGTCTTGAAAATAACTGTAAATCAACCAATATGGTCATGTGGGATAAAAGGAAGTTCTTCTTTGAAATTATTTTCATCCCTGATATCTTGTATGGTTGTGAAGTATGGGGCTCCAACATTTCTAAAGAATCTTGGAGGAAGATTGAGCAAATCCATAAGTGGTTTATAACTTATAACCTCAAAATTAAAAGAAATACGCCTTATCATATTCTTCTCATAGAAGTGGGTCTTTCCCCCATCGAGAGCATGGCCATGAATAGGTACATGAAGTACAAGCATAAGATAAATAACATGGGAAACGAGAGACTTCTTAAAATTTCTTTAAACTCTAAGTCAAAACCAACTATGCCTCAAGCGGTTTTGGTGTAAAGATATCGTGGCTTGGTTAAATCATTAGGGCATTGATGAAAATAACATTTTGCAAAACATTGATTATGTCAAAATATTATCACTTCTAAGTTTAAAGAGAAATTCTGGTGTGAAGAAAATTTAGCGGTTAAGAGAAAATTGAGATACTATAAGGAGGTCATTAATCATAATTTGGAAGATCAGAAGTATCTCTCGGTAGTAACTAGCTCATGGAAGAAAATTAAGATGGCCAAGATTAGAATGAACTCTCATGAACTCTAGAGCGAAATTTGATATTGGTCAATTACTAAGACTCCATGGGCGAAAAGGGTTTTCCAAATGTGTGAGTCTATGAGCGTTGAGTATGAAAATCACTTTCTCTTAGAGTGCCTTTCTTACACCCACATTAAATCTGAGTTTCATAGTATTTGCTACACTACAAACCTTTATAACCTCCTAACTTGTCAAAACTATAGTGAGCTTGTAAAGCTTCTTGGCAAGCTTTTTGAGCACATGAACAAGATTTTAAAATAAATAGAGTATTATCCTTCTTAAGGTCTGATAGGCCAAAGCTGGTCTCTGTGGACATTAATCATCATCATCATATATATATATATATATATAGTATAAAAATGCAAAGGAATCAGCTAAATTGTTGAGCAATTAAGGAAGAAGTCACTTTGCATAATAACTATAATATTAATTTAAATATTATTACATTTAAATTTAAAGAGAATTTGTGTTGTGATAATGAATTATATGATAGAGGAAATTAAGTTACTATAAGGAGGTGATGAATTCTAATCTAAATAATTAAAAGTATCTCTTTGTTTTAACTACTGTAAAGAATAAATCAACATGAACAAACTCTCAAAAGCTCCATAATGAAATAGACCCTAAAATGTCATGGGTAGAAAGAATTTGTCATTGAAAAAACAGTGTAAATTGGTAGATGTGTGCTTTAATGCTAATCCTACTACTCTCTTGTGCTTGTTTCAAGTTTTTTCAAAATCTCTAGCCTTGCTTGTTTTGATGCCTTGTCCTAGTCTATTGTTAAAAGCTTTTCCAACCTAGATTAATTAGAGCAAAGTGAGTTATTAGTATGTTGTGTTTTGTCTAAGTGTTTAGTCACTTCCACCTTCCTATATGGAAGGAAAATATGGGAGTTATATAAAAAATTAATATATATCTTTTTTAACCCTTATATAATTGTTTCGCCTACAATTTTCTCTAGCCTACCATTATAGAACCTTTGCTTACAAGGCGAAAATCCACTAATACAGATTTGTATGGAACATAATTAAAAAAATTGAGGACTCCCAACTTAATCTCTACTTGACCCTATTGTCAAACTAAATTAATTTTTTCAACTTAAGTTTGACTATTTGTACTTGAGTTAAATTCTCCAACATTGAGTCAAACTAGCAAGTAATAGTGGGTTAGATCCTCAATTATGAGTAATTCATATGGCAAATACATGAATATACAGTCCTAATATAGAGTTTTTTATTTTCTAAATTTATGGTACATTTAACATATTTATAATTTACTGTTTTTATAAAATTAATAAAAAATAAATAATTTTTAAAAATATTTAAAAATATTCTATTCTCATATTTATGTTTCACATAAATATAATTAAAATCTTATTTGTTTCAAATCAATATAAATACAATATTCTATCAAATAATTATCTAGAATTTCATAATATTTTTAAAATATCTATAAAATATACTATAAATTAAAGTAATGAAAATATAATATAAATTTATTAAATTTATTTAATATTATTTACTAAGATTCATATTTTTAAAACTAACAACTTTTTAAACATTAAATTTTATTTTCATTTAGATTCATATACTATACTATTTTTATTAAAAAAGAAAATATACCATCTTTACATTATAAACATTTATAATAATAAAAAAATTGATAATAAAAATCATTTAAAATTTATACCTTATATTATCTTTATTAAAAAGAAAATATACTATCTTTACACTGTAAACATTTATAATAAAAAAAACCTTAAATGACTACATTCCACAATAATCAACGTTTTCAGCATGGATTACAAATTATATGCGATACAATGAACCACAAAAAATTATAACCATACAAATTGGATTACAAATTATATGCGATACAATGAACCACAAAAAATTATAACCATACAAATTTCATAAAATCAAAATGCAGTAAGTATGCTCTGATACATTATTGAATAATTCGTTTGCCTCTTCCACGGCCTGCTTGTTATTTGCACAACCCGGTGATTAATATAGTATAACTATGAATGTTTGGTTGACAACGAATTCACCATTTTATCAGCCACAGTGATGACCTCTTAACCTTGCAACAAAAAAAACAGTGTTAAGTATAAGTGTGAATTTTGGGCCTGAAAAGATTTGGGTGAAAAGAAAAGGAGAAGTGGCCACATACAAATACAAGAGCAGCAGGTAATTGTCCTTGAAAATCCTCTATGTGAGGTGAGGTGTGCAGGCATTCAGTCTACCAGTCATTTGGCTGGGCTGGATATTGAGCGTGTTGGAAAACGCTATAATATTTCATTCCATTTAGACTATACAATTTGTACTCTGTGAGCATTCTACATATGTGGCATCAGTTGACGCCTGCGATTATAGAAGAAGACCTTGACCTCCACCTCGTCCTACTCTGTAAGAAATTGTGTTTTCATTCAGATCTCCTGGTTAAAGGGAAAAATTGTGTATTGAGTACGTATGGGAGATTTTGTAAATTCAATTCAGGCGCCTCTTTCAATTTCAAATTTCAAATTTTGAAACATGTATGTAATCGATGGCATGGCATGGATAAATGGATGGTATGCAATGAGTGGGAAGGTGTTTGTTCGATACATTTGAAGAGACTGCTACTAAATTTAGAAGGATGGACGCCAGATGTAGGGCCCGGTGAAAAGCGACGTTACCAGCTGCTCACGTGAAACCAGTGATGGGACAGAACTGAAAAAGCGAGTTATCTAGGGAACGATAGGAGAAGGAAAACTCCGGGCGAAATCGTCGCCTTGTTAGACTACTCCGGAATGCCAAAAGTATCAAAACCTGCAAACAGATTCTGTGGCTCATGTCAACATGGTGAGCAAGTAAGAGCACACTTCAAAGCTAAAGTGTGTCAATCCACATCGTGTCCTTTGGAACTGGTACATATAGACCTTTGTGGTCTTGCAAGAATTCAGACACTCCAGGATGAGCTGTATTTCATGCTTTTTATTGATGATTTTTCCCGTATGACATGGGTCACTTTTTTAAGAAAGAAGTCTGAGGCGTTTGAAAAATTCAAGCTTTTCAAAGCCAAAACAGAAAATGAATGTGGACAAAAAATTAAATGCCTGCGTTCGGATAATGGAGGTGAATTCACCTCAGGTGAATTCAAAAACTTCTGTGAAGTAAATGGAATCAAAAGACAATATTGTGTAGCTCGAACTCCTCAACACAATGGGGTAGCTGAAAGAAAGAATCGAATTGTTCAAGAAGCAGCAAGAACAATGCTGTTGGAAGCAAATCTGTTAGAAACCTTTTGGCAGGAGGCAATGAGCACAACAATGTATGCCATTAATAGCAGTGAAGCATGACTCAGCGGGTCCTCGGGCAGACTCGCGAGTTTCAATGAGTCGACCTCCACCCCGGGTACTCACCAAAGACTCGGGTAATTGCTGAAAATCGCCCACTCGTTGTTGAAACTTGCCCACTCGCCATGACTCGGGCATACTTGGTCGGGCTCGTCGGTGAAGGAAAAAGCACGCGCGACGAAAATGACATTGGACGCAAAAGGAATTTGGAGATTCGGTTTAGTTTTAACTTTTATGGCACACGTTTTTCTGGCGATCTGGTTTAGTTCAGGCCCCAACGTTTTATCATTAAACCAATCGTTGATTGTTGAAGCTGACTAATTTTACGGTTTTGGTAAAATAAGTTTTTTTTTTAAACGTGGTGGGAAATAATAATATTGCATTTGTTTCCTAAGAGATTGGATATATTACAATTCGGCATAGGAGGATAGAATGGCTGTAATGGAAGCTTCGACAAATTCCATCCCCATAAAAAGAACCGATGGAAATCAAATTGGACATTATAAAAAACCAAAAGAGGCTCTAGGTAGAGTCTTTAAGGGGGCTTATATCTGCTCAAGGATGTGAGTTTGATGATATTTTTGCCTAGTCCTACTCTTAAATGCCCGGTCCCGCAATAGTTGAGCACCATATCGATACTTGGCCATACACCATTTCCATTCGGCAAAAACCTCGCTCGTCTGATCGATGTAGCAAGAAGTAAGATGAAACAAGAGCTTCTCTAAATAAATGAGTCATAATGCCTGTGAGCCTCTAAAAAAGAAATTGAGAAAAATGTAAAAGCCAAATGCGAAGGAGCGAGGACACGAGCCCAAGTTTATAAACTTATAAGTTTTAACATTTTTATTATGGATTAATAATTTAATTGTTTATTTCGATTTTATATTATACTTTTCAAATTTTATTATATTTATTCTTTAAATAAGCATAATATCATTTTTTAAATATAAAGTTATAAAAATTAAATGTATAATGTATTAATAATTTCAAATTTTAAAATATATATATGTTATTTTTAGATATTAGATGTAATAATATTTATAATTTTAATATATATGTATTATATAGAATCTAGATATTAAATATTATTTTTTTCAAATTTAAAAAAAAATATATATATATATATATATGTTATTTTTGGATATTAGATGTAATAATATTTATAATTTTATTAATAATAATATAATAATAATAACAATCTATTTTTAAGGTCATCGCCAAGCGAGACACCAAATTGGTGTATGAGACTCCCTTGTTTGTGGGACAAGGGACCCCCCTCTGCGCAGTGATTTAACTGCTAAAGTCTACAGAGGTGTACATACACTACCCCCCTCTAGATTTGAACTCGTGACCATTTAAGAGGAAACACATGCTCTTAACCATTAGGCTCACTTATATATGTATTATATAGATATTAAAGTTTAATATTATATCTGATAAGTGAACATATTTTAAAGATATGGATTGGAAATGAAATTAATCTCCCCCCCCCCCCCCCCCAAAATTTACCATATTTTAAGTTTTTTTTATCTATTGCCGAGTCTTTGCCGAGTCCGAGTCATGCAACATTGATTAATAGAGCTCAACTAAGAGTCAACAGTAATAAAACTCTTTATGAATTTTGGACAGGAAGAAAAGCTACAATTGACTACTTCAAAATCTTTGGAAGTAAGTGTTATATCAAGATCATAGATGACAATCTTGGAAAATTTCATTCTAGAGCAAAGGAAGGAATATTTCTTGGATACTCCATTGAGAAAAGAGCATACAAATGCTACAACAAGTGACTCGAAAAAATTGTTGAAAGCATTGATGTGACAATTGATGAAGACATAGTACAAAAACTACCGAATTCTGAACCAAAGGATGAAGAAGGAGATTACTCAGATGAAGATACTATTATTGAAGAAACTGAGGAGACTATTCAACAACAGTCCGACCAACAACCTTCAACAGAAGAAAAATCAAGTACTTCATCTGTCAAAAACTCAAAAGGTCCAAAACCTTCACTAAGAACAGTAAGAAGAGACCATCTAGAGGATCTTATCATTGGAGACATTGGTGAAGGCATGAAACTTAGACAGGACCCCCAAAAGAGAAATCTAGCTCTTTTCTCAACTATAGAACAAAAAAACTTCAGTGAAGCCTTTGAGGATGTCCACTAGAAAAATGCAATGAAAGAAGAATTAAATCAAATCGAAAATAGTGGAACTTGGGAGTTGGTCCCAAGACCTGAAGATAAAAATGTTATAACCACTAAGTGGGTTTTTAGAAATAAACTAAATGAGGATGGAAAAGTAATCAGGAATAAAGCAAGACTTGTATGCAAAGGGTATGCCCAAGTGGAGGGCATTGAATTTGATGAAACATTTGCACCTGTTGCTAGAATGGAGCTTATTAGAATATTTTTGGCACTTGCTTGCCACAAAAGGTTTAAAGTCTACCAAATGGATGTCAAATCAACGTTTCTTCATGGATCTATGAAAGAAGAAGTTTATACGGAACAACCTGAAGGATTTGGAGTTCAAGGAAAAGAAGATTATGTTTGGAGATTAAGAAAAGCTCTTTATGGGCTCAAACAAGCACCCAGAGCTTGGTATGACAGATTGGACAAGTACCTCATTCAACAAGGGTTTCAGAGAGGAAGCACAAATAGCAATTTGTACTTCAAAGTCACAGATAATGGGCTGCTGATAACTGTCGTCTATGTTGATGATATAATCTTTGGAAGTAATGAAGAAATCCTTAGTCAAGCCTTTGCCAAAGCCATGGCAAAAGAATTCGAAATGTCAATGATAGGAGAATTGATATTCTTTCTTGGTCTCCAAATTTCTCAGAAGGGAGAAGGTATTTTTATTTCTCAAACAAAATATTTAAAAGAAATGCTTCAAAAGTTTGGAATGATGGAATGTGCCCCTGTAAGAACACCCATGGTAACAGGGTGTAAATTAAGTAAAGAAGATGAGTCACCTACTACTGATCAAACCTTGTACAGATCCATGATTGGAAGTTTGTTATATCTTACGGCATCTTGTCCAGATATTATGCAGGTTGTTGGTTTGGTGGCAATATTCCAAGCAAATACAAAAGAATCACATGTAACAACAGTTAAGAGAATTTTTAGATGTCTCAAAGGAACTGTTGACTGTTGACTATGGTTTATGGTATCCTAAGGATCAAAACTTCGTTCTAACAACTTTGTCTGATGCTGATTGGCCAAGAAGCTTTGATGACAAGAAAAGTACAAGTGGAAATGCATTCTTTTTGGGCAACTGCTTGGTAGCATGGTCAAGCAAAAAATAGTCATCCATCTCTCTCTCTATCACTGAAGCAGAATATATATTAGCTGCAGAATGTTGTACTCAACTCTTATGGATGAAACAAACATTAGAAGATATAAATGTAAAATATGACCAACCCTTGATAATTTACAGTGATAATACAAGTGCTATTAGTATATCAAAAAACCCGGTTATGCACTCTAAAACTAAGCATATCCCCATTATCATTTCTTGAGAGAACAAGCACATGACCAAATGATAAAATTGGAATATGTGAATTCTAAAGATCAAGTAGATGATATCTTTACCAAGCCATTACCAAGAGAAGCTTTTGAGACTCAGAGATAAACTGGGAGTAATTTCTTCTCCTCAATAGAAGAAACATTACAAATATAGGAACAACAAAGGAAGTGCAGGATAACTGAGGTAGAGGGAGCAAGATTGGAAGATTTTTGATAGGGAGAGCATAAGCATACATGTCAGGGGGAGAAACCAAGAGATTTGTCAACAATTATGAAAGAATGTGGCAAGAACATGACATAGAGAAGTGAAGATGACAAATGAATAGAGTAGAATCTTAGCAGTTCAAACGGCCTATTTGAAAGGGGGAGCACTTATGTGGAATTTGAAGATGATCCAAAGTTTAGATAAGACGTTACCCTAATGCATTCAAAGCTAATTTATTTTTGGCTATTGTGAAGCCTTAAATGGCTAATTGGCCCTTTGCCATTAATGTCAAAGGGGGAGAGAAAGATTGGTTGCCATCAATAACAAAGGGGGAAATTGTTGGCTAAAGTTGTCATTGATGACAACACATTAATGACAAAATTCAAAATGATCCTGTGGCAAGGTCAAGGTCAATTTACATGGCTGGAAAGATGGCTTGATGGCATAGACAAAGTAGACATAGTGCTGGACATTTGACCACCTAATGAGCCAATTGACCCATTCTGTGGTCAATTGGAGATGGGCCTAATACCCTAGACAAAGATGTTAATGTTGTGGACAATGTACATGCTCTGGATGACATGATGACATGGAAAAAACAATGGGCAAGATGAAAAAGTTTAAAGACAAGTAAGGCATGCTGCAGGTATCTTTTGGAGTATCGCATGTATATTGAATGGACCCATTGCAGGCATATTGATGTGGCAATGAAGGCTAAAATAAAATGACTTGGGAATGCGATGGGTCAATGTGGTACTAAATCCATCTTGATTGTGTGGCAAGAAAGATTAAGAAATACATATATACATTAGATGAGGATCTTATGAAAACCAAAATTAATTGTTTTAATATTGTCAAGTTGGCCCCCAAATAACATGGATAAGTGAAGTATAAATGCAAGATCAAATTGTTGATTAGAGGATGAGCAGACATGGATGGATTTGTGAGAAAGGGGAAAAGAGATCGGGGGTGTCGTGGAGTAGAGACGGTGGAGTGTTGTAGAGCAGAGACTGCGGATGTGTGAGCAGAGACCGTGGGCGTTTTGAAGAACAGACCGTTGGCATCTTGGAGAAGAAATGGTGGGAGTGTTGGAGTAGAGACGACGAGGGTTTCAGAAGAAGAGACTGCTGGAGTACTGAATCAGTTACGTCTGGAAGAGATCGCGCGGGTGTCTTGAAGGAGAAATCATGGAGTGGGCGTTTGAAGCAGAGATATTCGCTGGTACAGTTTGAGAAGAAAATTCAGAGGACGTGAATCATTGACTGAGTGGAGCTGGGGAGAACCCTTGTCTGGTTGAAGCCAGTACTGTGTTAATGAAATTTGCAGTTGTTAAATCTTTTCAGTTGTAGCTGAGAAGATCTGGATGTTGAAGCATTTTTTTTGAGTCGAAGCTCATCATTGAAAATTTGTTTTCATACAAGTTATATATATAAATTTTTATTTTTGTTACTGCTTATCTGTTCGGAATTCTGATTTGATCAAGTTTAGAGTGAAGAAGTTGTTGTTGCTTTAATAATTTGCTAGAAAACTATGTGTAAACCTCTTCACTGATTCATCCCCCCCCTCTAAGTGAGGCTAAGCCCGTTTCACTGTAAGGGTTGTTGGGTATGTATAGGCCCTCGGGAAACCCAACATACAACTTGTAAGGGCTGCTATGTATAAAGCAGGTCCTTCGGGCAGCAACCAAGACCTTCAGGTAGCACAGGAGCCCCGCTCTGGCAGCAACAACAGATGCCCAACATGTCTCGGGCAGGAGAGAGGAGCCTGGGTAGGGCAGAAAAAGTCATGGGTAGGGCAGAAGAGATTTTGGGTAGCAGTAGAACAAGCCTGAGAAGGTCAAGCAGGGTTCGGGAAACATGGATGTCAACTTGGGTAGGTTTGACATGTTTTTGGGCAGGCTGGAAAAGACACAGGCAGATCACCAGCAGGATGGCAGGGTACTCTAGGCAGCTTTAGTTCAGATCCAGGAAACCTCCATACATATCTGGGAAATAGCTGATAGGGAAGGAGAGAGAAAACAGACCTAGGCAGTCGCAGAAGATTTTTGTACAGTTTGATCTCTTCGGGAAGGAGAGAGAAAATTTAGGGCAGAAAGCCCTAATTTGTTAAAAGCCAAATTTGGCATTTTTGTGTGAAATTATCTTCTATATAATTGTGGATCCGTGGTACAAACCCAGTTAGGGTTTGATAAATTTTGAACAACTCAATCATCTCGTTTATGAATTGAATTGCTAATGATTTTGGGGTTTTTGTCCTTTAAAGGTTTCCCTAGTGAAAAATCTTGTGTTCAATGTGTTGATGTATTGATGTTGTTTACTGCACTTGTCATTTGTTTATGTTAGTTTGAAAATTTTAAAAGTATTCATGGTAATGCTAAAAATTCAACATGGTATCAGAGCTTAGCATGTGAAGACACAACAAAGGGAGTTTGCTGTTGTCTTCCTAGACCTTGGGATATTCTTGCAAACTTAACATTTGATTAAGTGGAAGAGATGGTCGTCAACATCTTTAGAACGAAAGAGATGCTACAAGGGCTAGCTAATTACAACTCCTAGAAAGCTAGGCTTACAACTATTCCAGAAGAAAATGACCTGGATGACATTGTGTTTAATGTCAGTGATGAGCCAACATCAAATGTTGTCAGACTTGCTTACAATAAGAAGCATGCTAAGGCTAGAAGGATCATTTATGATTCTGTCAAAGAAACGGTGATGCCCAACATCATAGCTTTAAAGACTGCCAAAGAATGCTTTGACACCTTGGCCAACTTGTATGAGAAGAAGGCTCCCAGTTAGAAGCAAGTCTTGAAGAAAAGGCTACAAACTTTGAAGCTGAACAAGGATGAATGGGTTGGTTCCTTCTTCACGAAGATTGCACAGGTAAAAGATCAACTTATTGCTATTGGTATTGTTGTTGATGATGACGACCTTGTACAAACTGTGGTTGATTGTCTCCTAAGCTCTTAGGAAACCTTCATGGCATCTGTGAGTGGACGTGAGGATCAACCAACTTTCGAAATACTTTGGCATGATTGCATAGAAGAAGAGGGAAAGGAGTTCAGGCAAGGTAACCAAGGAAGGTACCTTGCAATTACAACAAAGACAAAGAAGTTCAAGAAGCCCTACCCTTAACAAAAGAAGGGAAAGAAACCTCAAGGTAAGTTCTTTGATATTTCAAAAGTGGAATGCTACAATTGCCACAAGTTTGGACACTTTGCGAGGGACTGTAGGAAAACCAAGGCCAACATAGAAGAAGAACCTAGAAGAGAGTACTACCTGATTTCTGCTCTCTCCGGATCCATCACAGACATTGCTACCTCTTGGTTGATGGATAGTGGTGCCTCCAGGAATATGATAGGTAACCGTGGAGCTCTCACCAGTTATAGAAAGGAGGAGTTCACCACACAGGTGGAACTTGGAGATGACTCCACTTACAAGATTGGAGGAGTTGGCTCAACTTCACTTCAACTTGACTCAACTATGGTTCTTCATATTGATGATGTCTTATATGTTCTTGGTTTAAAGAAGAATCTTCTATCTGTTGCTGGCTTAGAGGACAAGGGCTACAGGGTCCTCTTCATGGACAAGAAAGTCCTTCTATGGGCAAAGGATGAAAATCTAAGCTCAGCTATACAAGGATTCAAAATATTCCACTCATGCTTTGGTACTTCATTTAGTTGATCCATGTGAGCTGTGGCATAGAAGGTTTGGACACCTTCACTACATAGCTCTTCTAGGCCTACTGAAGATGGTTAGCAGAGATGTGATCTTCCATGAGGAAGCTGAGTTTCTTCAAACACACGAGATTTCAAAGGAAGATGAAGTACCTCCCCTTGAGTTTCCAGATTCAGAAATTCAAAGGGAGGACGAGGAATTTGAGGATCAAATTCCAGATGCACCTAAGGACACTGAAAGTCCACCAGAACAACTGGTTGAAGTTCTTCCTTCCAAAAGGAGACCTGCTTGGGACTGAGAAATGATACAAGAAGGTGAGAAGCATAAAGCTCCTCCCAGGAATTTCAGAGAAAGCATAAGACCACATAAGTACTCCAATCTTATGAGCCATCTTATCAGTGTAGAACATTCCTCATACGAAGAAGCAACAAGTCAACAGGTTTGGGTTGATGCCATGATTGAAGAGTATAGTCCAATCATGAAGAATGATGTGTGGGAAGTTGTTCCCAGACCAATAGGAAAGTCAGTGGTGACATCCAAATGACCTTATAAAATCAAGCATACTGCTGATGGCAGTGTGGAGAAGTATAAAGCCAGATTTGTAGCTCACGACTTCAATTAGAAAGAAGGCATTGACTATGATGAGACATTTGCTCCTGATTCCAGGTATACTACCATTAGAACCATCATTTATCTTATTGCAGTATTTGAATGGAAGTTACATCAGATAGCTGGAAAATTTGAGAAGGAGGTCTATATTAGTGTTGAAAACCTCGCTGACTTCTCGTGAAAAATTGAAAAAGTCTCGACTTTTTCTCCAAGCCGATTTTTTGGCGAGCAAAAGTCGCTCTTTTAAAAAAAATTGTAGAGGCATGGATTTTGAGTAAAAATCACGAATTTTTTAGGAAAAAGCTCGGGTCGATGGAAAAAGTCACCCAGGCCTCCAATCCACGGTTTTCAAAAGGAAAAAATGGTTTTTTTTTAAGTCATTTGGCAAATTAGTTTGTTGGAAGTGGAGGAGAAGATCTTGAGGCAACCACCAACACTTTTGGAGGCTTTCAAACACCATTTAGCATTTCAACCAAGGATTTTTGTGGAGCAAGTGTTCAAGATTCTTGATAGGTATGTGCATTTTATCCATTTTTTCCATGGATTGTTTGAAAGATTTCTTTCATTTTTTCTTGCATATTTATTTGACTATTTCTTTGCATATTTTTGTGCTATTTGTTTTTTCTATTTTGCCATTGATTTCCATGCCCAAAATATGAAAAACAGTCACAATGTAAATGGGGGTTTTAAAAAATTAGAATGGAAAATAACTTGCTTGCTTTTTTAATTCTTTGCCACCGTCTTCTTCTTATCTTTCATAGCTTAAAATATAAATTTAGAGGTTTGAATTTTTAAGCTAGAATGTTGCTATTTTTTTCCAATGGAGTTTAATGTATTTTTGTTTTGTTTTTGTTCCCTAAGGTTGCATTTGAGTTGAAGCATTCCAATTGCAAAAATGACAAAGATATTGGACCCATTTTGGCAGTATGGTGAGCCCGAGGATGGAACAAATAGGAAAAATGTTGAGTTGCAAATTATGTGGGCATCACATGTCGAGAGGGGTTGACAGGTTGAAATACCATCTAGCCAAACTACCTAGCCATGATGTTGGCCTTTGTACTGTAGTGACCCCAGAAATCATGAGATCTGCCCATGATCCCATCCATGAAAAAATGAAAAAGAAGGATGAGATCGTTGCAAACAGAGTTGAGCTTGCAGCTTTTGGCCAAGCAAGAAGTGTAGGTGCATCTCTATCTACCACTATCGGTGAGGGTAGTGGGAGGGGCTTGTTATAGCGGATTTCACCACTCTAGGTGAATCACACTTTGTATGGCCTCCCCCTGTCCCGCTGCAGACTCTTTAGACCCCATGGACCATATTTTATCCTTTGATGTTTCCTTGATCATCCCTAAAAACTATATAAAAGATGATATACGCGGCTTTTTCCCCGATAACTGCGTACATACGTGGGTTTGACTCCTATAACTGCGTACATCGGGATGTGTGCATATTCCAAATATTTTTGGAGTTTTTCCTTAACATGGATCCGACTCATTTAACTCCTGGCCTTCCATATGCCTTGAGATCGCTCAAATTCGACCCTTCATTATCCCTTGTGAAGCTATATAAGGAACCCCTTGGTACATTGAAGGCATATAGAGAGATTTAAAGCAATGAAACTATAGTCCATTGTTGCCAGAATTTATGCTTGAGTCTGCATCCCTTTGTCCCTTTGGAGCACTGTTGTGTTCTTCCCAAGCTTTCCCTTTGCTAGTGAGCTTGCTATCGTGAGATGGAGGATTGAGGTGGTGGAGGCCCAAGTGGGGGGTTCAGTTTCTCTGGTTCGCAGACGTGCCATTAGAGGTTGTATCTATCTTGTAATCTCTGATTTATATTAATAAGAACTATCTTTCCTTGTCTAATGATGTGTATTTGATTGAATATTATATCCATTGGAATACGTCAAATGCTTTTACATTATTGATTATATATGCTAGAATAGATCTAACACCATGATATATAGTATGCTTGTATTGTTTACTTGTTGTTGAGGAAGTATTATATCAATTCAAGCTGAATATTGGAAAGCTCAACGGGGATCTACTTCAACCGTCCGGAATAAGGTACGAGGTCTGATCCTTTAGTGTTAGACATTTTATTTCTATTGCATATTGGGAAAGATTGATTTCTGGAATCAAAGCTGTCTGTTGTGGTACCCCAAGCCATAGGAATTTCTCTCCGTAACAGAATTGGTGACTCCGCTGGGGAGTTCCTAGTAGTTGTCCTTTGGGGGTGATTTTTCTCGGCAGTCAATGTATTTGAATTGCTCTTTCTCTCTTGTTTCTGTGTCGGGTCTGGGCGCATGTATGCCTGGTAGAGTCTGATTGGAGTGAAGTCTATCTCAGCCTGTCTGTTTGCCTTGTTTTTATGCACCTTTTCTTCATGTACGCGGGTTTTTGATTTACAGTCGCGTATACACGCGGTTTCCTCTTTGATTTCTGCGTATACACACGGGTTTACTGCGAACAGTCGTGTATACCCTGGATTTTTTCCTTTTTGTGGAAGTTAATTGGTTGCTGGGTGAATGCTGTTAGTTGCTGAGTCTCCTTTGGCACTGCCTGAGTCTGTTTTGACCTCTGGTTCTGACTGGAAACGTTTTTTTTAGCCTAAATTTTTTTATAGGTAAGTTCTTGTCATGGCATTTTCGATTTTTTGTTTGAGATTAGTGCATTAGAGTTCTTTTACCTTAGTGCTTTGCTTGGATGCTGTCTATGTGTGCTTGCAGAGTTTGGGGATGGTAGAATCATTCTTTTTCTTTTTGCATCTCTTATATTTTTAAAAAATCCAAAAACATTTGCTTATCATAATGCATTGCATTTTGCACTTTGCATTGTACTTGCACTAGATCTAGATTT
>LPNX010760184.1:21630-181861 GCA_001517045.1 Pseudotsuga menziesii | reverse complement strand
TCTGAAGTGATGGTTCCATTGAAACTCTGTCTGCTGCCTATCTGATTAGGCCATCCTGCTAAGTCTGTCTTCCACAATGTGAAAGCTTGGCTCCATAGCAATGTAGATTTGTCTAAGATGCAGTTCTTAGTGCTAACAGGTACAGAAAGTTTACACCCTTAGAATTAATAAATATTTAATGGAAGTATGAAATTGAGTATTTAGAATTATGATACAGTTTTGAAGAATGGCTATTATAATAATTCTATTAGGATTATCCAATTGTCTATGCTTCTGGGATTATGTTGTTGTAGGTCCAAAATGCAGATGATAATGCTTATCCTGCTCATGTGGAACCGACTTTGGCATTCATTCTACAAAGCAATGGTGTTGTGGTCCTCAATAATGAATTGGGCTTCACCGCTGAAAACATTAGAGCTCTTTGTGATGTTGAGAATTCAACCAAGAAAGGTTCTATTGCTGGCTATATTGGACAGAAAGGCATTGGCTTTAAATCAGTGTTTCGGGTGAGCATGGATGGATTTTATAGTATCTTAATTGACCAAATTAGCTAACCATTTTGGATGGCTCTTTTCTTGAACCTACTTGACATTCCTACGACTTTGCATAATCCTTGACATTACATTGTTGCTCAAATTCATTGGCTATACCCCACCTCAACTTCACTCACTTCTACATAGAATACAAACTTGCTCTTGCTCGGTCGGAATATGAGCAACTTCTTATTCAACGATCGCTATTTATTGATCCAAATCTGATTCAACGCTATTCCTTTTCCTTGATCAATGCCCTAAAGTCATAAAGGATCACAGGCCCGTAATATAAATGCCCTAAAATAAATCCTCTTTTTCGCTGACCCCTCCCTGCCACTGATATCAGAACCATTCCGGGTATGCTGCAACTTATCTAAGATGCTCGAACCGCTCCTCATATCTGTCCTTCTAGCAATCCAATAAAATCCCCAATCCTTTTAGGCCTTTAGCACTCAACCGACTACATCTACTAACTCCTGGAAATGTTTGGAGTAATATTTCCTGCGCACACCTTGCCTTTAGGGAGAAAGTTTATGTATTATATAAGTATAAGTCCCCTTTCAAGCCAACAGACCCATAGAGGTAGGTGTAGTATGCCATTTCCCTGCAGTAAAACTTAGATTGGCAAGGTAGAAGATCCAAAGAACCCATCAAACAATTCATGCCTTCCCTCTCTCCTAGGATCCCACCAGAGGCTTCGTCTTTTCATAGCAGATCTGTGTGACGAAGGGAGCTTCGATCTTGCCATCCATGGCTGCCACGACGTATTTCATGTGGATTAAGGCCCCCTCACAGACTTAGAAAACATTACCGTGATATTCAATGGACTATCGAATTCCAGCGATGATATGATATGGGTTTCCCTCATTTCGCCTTCAAGCACCAAGTATGAAGATTAACAATTTGTTTCCCCTCTCTGCAGTCTCTTGTTATTTCATAATGCTTTCATAAGCTTTTCTGCTAATTTCAGTTTTCAATCCATAGTTCTAGTTGTCGGCAGCTTATTTAAATTCTCATGTTTTTTTTTTAATTGTATAGTCTGTGATAGATATGTTCGGTGTATAAGATACAAAAATTCAATAGCTAATCTTATTTTGTAACAGTATTTCCAATTGTCCTCTGGATCTTTTTCTCTACGAGGAAACTGGAGATACTAAGGTGCATTATCTGCTCTCCCATTATGCTGTGAAGGTATGGGATATCAATTTTCATTTCTTAGATTCTCACGCTGTAAATTTCAATATTGATCAGCAGTGTAAATTTCTGTATTAAGCACTATAAACAACAAGAAAGACCTTTTTTCAGCAGGAATAAGAGTTCATAATCTCCAAAGTCTCATCAGGAAACAACAAATAGTACCAGTATCACAATTATCAAAATTTCTGAACTAAAACTGTTAATACTGTTATTGGAAGATGTCCTAGTAGGGTTTTTAACAATTTAACCCCTGCAATTAAATCAAACCAGTAGGTTTACAACGCAAGTCTAGCAAAAAAAATTTAGCTTGAAAACAATGATTGCATATTTGTCTCCATGCTAATTGACGATGCATATTTTTCCATATAGAATAAATTCAATAATATTTTAACATGTAGTCTTATATGGTTAGATAGATTGGACACGATTGCAATTTTTACATTTATGAAACAAAAAAGATTTGGTTCCATAATATTTTCCCACCGACAGGTGTTCCAGAGTCTTATGCTACCACCTAAAGGCTGTCGTCAGTCAAGGTAGGGTGATATCAGTGTAATGGTAGTGATGTGATCATTTCGTTGATCGCTTTATACATTTGATACATCCAAAACAGACATGGGCTATATAAATTTTTGAAATTTATTTCTATATTTTTTTAAATAATAAGTGGGGTAAAAGGAAACATGGCCACTTATTTCGATTCCCAAGATTCGGAGGTAAGAAGGAAAACTTAATTCAGATATTTCAATACATGAACTAATAAACTGACTGAAATATTGGTTGGGTATGGGTAGAATGATATTATAGATGTTGCAATCCGAGGAATTTTGAATGTTTTGAGATATAGAGGTAGGTGTAGTATGCCATTTCCCTGCAGTAAAACTTAGATTGGCAAGGTAGAAGAACTTGCTTCTATACAAACATCAAGGTGTGTCTCCACATTTGGCATTTGTATTTAAAAAAAAAACAGTTATAGCCATCGGTTAAGCGACGACCTGTAGATGATATTTAAAAAAATAATAATTCAATACCGTCGTTTAACCGACGGTAATTCTGTCGCTTAATCGATGCTTACGTTTTATAGCCTGCAGGTGATTTTTTTAAATAAAATTCAATACTGTCGCTTTCTTCGACGGCCATGCTGTCGCTTAACCGACGCTTACGTTTTCTCCACAGTCGCTTAACCGACGCTTACGTTTAAAGTTTATTATGAATTAGATGTCGGATAACCGACGGTAAACTGAGGTGTCGCTTTACCGACGGATTGAAGAGATGTCGGATAACCGACGAAAATCCACCGACGCTTAAAAAAATCTTAGTGTAGTACATGCGACAGGGAAGTGTCGAAAATCCGACAATACGGCCGTCGGATTTTTGGTCGAAATGTAGTAGTGTTTGTAGATTGATATCTATCATAAATTTGTTTGAATATCAGCATTGTCAAGCAATAACAACTTCTTAAAGGGTGCTAGCTCAATGGTAGAGCGCCTGCCTAATTATAGGCAGGAGGTTGGTGGTTCGATTCCTCCGTGCCCTATCATAAATTTGTGACTACAAAAACGACTAAATTCACATATATACGACTATTAGTAGTTAATTTCCCGTATATTAGTCGTATTTAGCTTAGTCATTAATATGTTAACATCTAGTAGTTTATTTAGTCGTATATTTGGTCATTAATGGTTGCAATCAGTGACTAAATCAACGACTAAATCAATGACTAACTCAGTGACTAAATCAATGACTAAATCTGTGACTAAATCAATGACTAAATCATTAACTATCAATGACTAAAACAATGACTAAAACATTGACTATCAATGACTAAATCATTGTCTATCAATGACTAAATCAATGACTACTAAGTCAAGCTATTAATGACTAGTGAAATACGACTAGCTATAAGATAGTGGTAATTTGCTACTATTAGTCACCGACTCAAAAATAGTCGTTTATAGCCTAATTTTAGTAATTTTTTTAGTCATTAATTTCTCATTTTCTACTAGTGTAATATGAATGCGATGGGTAAGTAGCCCATGACTCTCCATTGCTACTTATCTAGAATGAAACCGCTTTGCTGACATATTGGATTAGTGCATAATCTTAATGATGTCATGGTAGAGATGGAAGGCATCTAGAAAGTTTCCATGAGATATGAATGAATGTTGTATTAGCTAAAATAGTTGCAAGATTATATCATTATGCATAATAATTTTCCATTATGAATATGCCTTATGAAATGTTTCTAACCATACAACTAATGCATTTGACTTGTAGGAAAGATCGCGTACAATGGCCTACAAGAAAAGAAGGATGAGACTTGTTCCGAAGAACAAGTGACAACAGTTTGAGAAACAATCCAAGATGAAGAATAATATGATGATACTTTCAAAGAAAGAAAGAGGTATCAGACACAATGCAATTATGTGACACTGTTGAGAGACATCATTGATGGTGAACCTTCCAACTATGAATACGTAGCCAAGAATAAAGGGAAAGAGAGTACCAGTTCAAAAAGAATGATGTCTAGGATGCGATGTCGAGACCTAAATGGAATTCTGTAGATATAGCATGCAGTATATGGAAACATCGTGGGATACCAGGAAAGATTCATAGCATGAGGCTTCTCACAAAAACAAGTCATAGACTACAAAGAGGCAGTTGCAGCCACTGGGAGTTAAGGCACATGACAAGCATACTCATGTGTGCAAATTAAATAAGGCCTTGTACGATCTCAGAAGGCACCCATGGGATAACACATACATGAGAATCTTGAAGATCACGTAGAGTGATGAAGATCTTAAACTTTGCTACAAGGTTGAAGATGAAAGCCTATAAAGGATGATAAGCTCACATATGGGTGCAAGAAGAACTTTTGAAAAGGTTCAAGATAAAGGATCTTGGTATCCAATGACCCTAGATGGATACATAAAATATTGGTAGCAGAGGAAGCTACTTGTCACTCTGGTACAGAATGTTTCAATGCATATAATACGAAAGGCAAAGGGAGAATGATGCCCCGATTCAAGGGGAATTGACTGCAAAAGATCCTGAGGTTAGAAATGGTATGATAGGATGGATAGATTACTGATGACTCTAGGATTTACTGAGAGTAAAGCGGATTCCAACCTTTACTTCAAGGTTGAAGGTGGAATACCAGTGATGCTCCTATTATATGTCGATGACTTGTTCCTAAAAGAAAAGAGGAACTCATTAAAGGTGCAAGAAGGAAACTTGCTGCCGAGTTCAAGATGAAGGTATTGGATTTGATGCACTAATTTCTAGGCATGGAGGTGTGGCAGAATGTGGATGGAATCTCTTTGGGACAAGGGAAGTATGTAATGGATATCCTGAAGAGGTTCAGGATGATGGAATTCAAGGCCATGACCACACCTATGGCATCGAACCTGAAGCTATTGAGTGGTGCTTCATCAGAGATGGTTGATGCCATGATGTATCATCAGATGATTTGTTACTTGATGTACCTAACGAATACGAGACCAGATATTTGCTTTGCTGTGAACACATTGAGACATGTTCACCTAGTGGTTGCAAAGCATGCAGTGAGGTACCTGAAGGGTACAATTGAGTGTGGGATCAAGTATGATATGAATCAGAAGACTAACCTGCATGGTTATGTTGATTCGGATTGGTAGCGCCAATGAAAAGAAGAGCACATTGGAATGCTTTTTCAGTTTAAGATCGAGTATAGGTTACTGGTTTGGCAGGATGGAGTCCTGCATGGCACTAAGTACAGTCGAGGAAAAATGCGTTGCCACTTGCTCGGCTATTTGGGAGGTAGTATGTTTCTTTTGAAAGCTACTATTTGATTTGATTGATCTAACTTGAATTTTTTGTATGATGCAAAGAGGATCAGTGAAGCTCCAGTATGTGATCCATATCAAGATCTCTCAAAAGAGGGAGTTCTAGAATAGCCGGTGAGACAGTTTGTTTGAGCATAAAATGTTGACGAAGCTCATAGGTTCCTCAGACGTAAAAAGTATTGTAGGTTTTCCTTGGATGTAATCAGTCCTGGAGAAGCTCACAGGTTATCCTTGGATGTAATCGACCCTGATATGATTCTATGCTAGAAATGGATGGAGTGAAGTTTGAGTACTTCAGGGAGAATCTTGGTGTTCTCCAGATTGAGGTTCCTTCCAAAGGGAAGTGATGAGTTCATGAGCCTTTCTGACATGATGGTAGGATTGGTTCCTCCCATCATCAGATGTAAGTGTTGTGCCTTTCTGACATGGTGGTAGGATTGGTTCCTCCCATGGTCAGATGTTTAAGTGATGTGCCTTTCTGACATGGTGGTAGGATTGGTTCCTCCCATGGTCAGATATAAGTGCTGAACCTACATCCATTATGAAAAAGTACTGGCTCTATAGCGGAAGACCTTGCAGAGGGAAAGGCCTACATCCAGTATAAAAAGGACTGGCTCTGTAGAACTACATCTAGTATGAAAAAGGATTGTCTCTATAGTGGAAGACCTTGCAGAGGGAAAGGCCTACATCCATCATGAAAAAGGACTGGCTTTGTAGAACTACATCCAGTATGAAAAAGGACTGACTCTGTAGCGGAAGACCTTGCAGAGGGAAATCCCTACATCTAGTATGAAAAAGGACTAGCTCTGTAGCAGAAGACCTTGTAGAGGGCAAGGACTACATCTGGTATGCAAAAGGACTGGCTCTATAGAACTACATCCAGTATGAAAAAGGACCGGCTCTGTAGCAGAAGACCTTGTAGAGGGAAAGGACTGGCTCTGTATAACTACATCTAACATGAAAAAGGGTTGGCTCTATAGAGGTCTACATCCATTATGAAAAAGGACTGGGTCTGTAGAGGTACATCCGGCATGAAAAAGGGCTGGATCTTGAGAGGCCTACATCCAACATGAAAAAGGGCTGGCTCTGTAGAGGTACATCCAACATTAAAAAGGGTTGGCTCTATAGAGGCCTACATCCAACATGAAAAAGGGTTGGCTCTATAGAGGTACATCCAGCATGAAAAAGGGCTGGCTCTGTAGAGGCCTGCATCTAGTACGAAAAAGGACTGGCTTTGTAGGGGAAGTCCTTACAAGAGAAAGGCAGTACATCTAGCATGAAAAAGGGCTAGATTTGTTGATGAAGACCTACATGGAGGATAGGCCTACAACCAACATGAAAAAGGGATGGCTCTGTAGAAATTCCTGTGACTACAAGAATTGAGAGATAACACCATTTGATCGAGATAGCGGAAGTAGTGATGATGATGATCCAGTAATGATCCAACTTTGATGATGATCCAGTAATGATCTAGCTTTGATGATGATCCAGTGATGATGATACAGTAATGATGATCCGGTGATGATCCAACTTTGATGATGATCCAGATTTGATAATGATTCAGTGATGAAGACTTGTGCTGATGAATTGTGTCAAGAGAATACCTTCCTTATTAAGAGGGAGTGTTGATGTATTTGTAACTTCAGAATGTATTCACTTGTATATTTTATATATTGTATTTCATTGGTACTCGATGTTCCTATCGAGAGAATCATTAATGTAATAAAGTCATGTAAAGTCATAGAGATTAACCCTCCTTTGTAAGTTGAGGGCAAAGTCTCCACAGTTGTGGGGCACTAGCGTTATTAGAATCTCCTAGAGAAGTCGACCTTGGTAAGTAATTTTCAAGTTGGAAATTAGTATAAATAGAGAGTGAGCTTCTCCATTTGAGACACACACTCACCCAGCTATAGCGCATAGGTGAGAGAAGAGGAGCTCACGCAAGTGAGAGAGAGAACAACTGTTGGAGATCATCTTTCTGTCTTTGGATTTTACTGCTGCAATTGGTGCTCATTCTATCTCTCAGGAAGTTGTGGGGTTTTCTCCTTTATGGTTTCCCTGAGGAAAATAATTGTGTCTATTGTATCTTGTGATTGATTTTTGTGCATGTTATTCTCTCAGATAAGATCATATGATCATATTGTCTAATTGATAAAAATATAACAGTTCCGACTTGAGTAAGAAGATGGAAACCCCTTTAGTGGTGGGAGTTATTACAAGTTACGCTTTTAATCAAAGCAAAGAAATGGTAAAATTTCAAATATAATGCACACTCTTGTCAGGTCAAATAGTGGAGGGATAGTGAGAGAGAACACTAAGCAAAAAGTTATCAGTAAATAAATAACACTTTGAGCTGAAGAACAAATCTATCCAAGTCCTCCTTCTTACCATTCATGCTACCGATGCACTTCATAAAAATGGGTGAAATGATGAATAGGATTCGTTATGGAAAATGGGATGGTTGGATAGCACTAGTCGCCATGTTCTTTTGTTTATTCATTGTGATTATTGTTCAACCAGGTATGTCATAGAAAGTAAAACCATGCCCAACGTCAATGGCATCGAAATCAAACAAAACACCAACATTTTGGAGCCATGAAACTCCCTTGTTCAATTCAAGCCCTGAAATTCGAAGGCATCAAACGAATTCCCAGCAAAACCCTCAATAAATAATGGCTATCTATGGAATATCTAGATTAATTGGTGTTGAATTATTACACCGGATGATTGTTTTGGAATAATAGGTTCAATGACCATTAAATAAGTTTGTCCTCTATTTTTTATTTTTCATATTTCAATCTCCCTATGCCTCAAGTATTGCTCAATCCGATACATTTAACATGCCTCAGGTATTGCTCAATCCATACATTTAACATGCGTTGAAGTCTAAACCGATTAGCAATCTGACAACCTAAGCGGAGTTAGGGGACATGGATACGGGGAGACAATCGATTTGAAGGAGGACACGGACATGCGCCAACAAATCATTGGTAAGAGGGACAACAAAGTGAACAGTGTTTACAGAGCAAACCTCATAGACAAAAACGCCTACGGCGTAACAAGATGTTAGTGGTGGCAATGTATGGACATTGCCACATGTTGTTGCAGGTTAACTTGACAGTAAACTAGCAATTTTGTAATAGTGAGTATTTTCAATGAATCACTTTAGTGGCAAAAAGATTTCAAAAACATGAGAATAAATATATTTACAACAATTTGAATCTAAGCTAGAAAAAAAAGGTATACATACACTATTAGTATTTAATAATTAAAATTGATGAATAATTAACATGTTCCATGTTTTAAAAACATGAGAATAAATATAGTTACAACAATTCTAATCTAAGATGGTGACAAAATAAATGTTGTAATTAAATAATGAATTTGGAATTTTGGTTTTGAACTTTCTCAATATTTATTAAGTAAATTCTTCTTAGAGATTAATGGATTTCAACATTTTATACATTCACAGTAGAAATGGATAGATATGGGCACGTCAAGATAAATCTATGTTGCGGATTAAAATAAGTT
Source organism: Pseudotsuga menziesii (assembly GCA_001517045.1). Taxonomy (NCBI): domain Eukaryota; kingdom Viridiplantae; phylum Streptophyta; class Pinopsida; order Pinales; family Pinaceae; genus Pseudotsuga; species Pseudotsuga menziesii. The sequence goes on along the minus strand of LPNX010760184.1, from coordinate 172,776 downwards.
GTTTCTCTTTATGTTTATATCAACATAGAGATCAATTGATATGCATGATTGATATACATACTCTATTAGTATTTAATTTCTATTAACATATATATCATTTGATACACATACACTATTAGTATTTAATAATTAAAACTGATTAATAATTAACATGTTCGATATTTTAAAAACACAGGAATAAATATGTGTATAACAATTCTAATCTAAGTTGGTGACGAAATAAATCTTGTAATTAAATAAATGAATTTGAAATTTTGGTTTTGAACTATCTCAATATTTATTAAGTATATTCTGGGTAGAGATTAATGGATTTCAACATTTTATACATCCTTAGTAGAAATGGATGGATCTCGATACCTTGGGGTAAATCTATGTTGTTGATTAAATTAAGTTGTTCTCTTTATGTTTCTCATCAAATTTTAGGGTTGGATAGCTGAGATTGACTTAAGAATTTGCACTACCATTATGTAACAGCTGGAACATAACCTACAGAATCAAACATTTTTTACAAAAAACCACAAGGAATTTTGTTGAAGCTCTTTGCATGGGGGGTTCACTTAGTGAACTCATCATAGCACGAACATTCATAGGATATAAAAACATATCCCTAATTTCACTTAATATTGGAAAATACCTCCAAAAATTGTATTGTTGAACCCCCCTCCCAATATGGCTTCCCAATTAAGAAAACCCGTATTTTCACTAGATATTGCAGGTATCCATTTTTATCAACCCATTTTTAATACCCCCTTTATATCATATTATCAAGTTGTAACAAACATTATCCCTAACACATCTTAGTATAAGCAAACCAAATGCTAAACAAAATATTATTATATTGCTAATAATGATCCCAGTGGGATTGCGTGGGAGACTGGTCAATATGTAGTGTTGGATAGTGGAAGACCCAACGAAATAGTAATGGGGAAGGAAAAATGCATAAAAGGAAACCCAATCAAGAGATCAATTTAATAAAGAATGTAAAGGATTGATAGCCCAATAGTCATTGCAATGCTTAGAAAAGATGAGAATTTCAGATGTTTCACACCAAGCTTGTCTATCTACCAATTTTGTATAATGTAAATACAAGTATAGACATAGAGAGATCATGTTTTATATAATATTAATAAATTAAACTCCAATTTGAAAAAAAATGAAACTCTTTCATGGATGGACTTGCCTACCTTCCTATCAAAACAAACATCATTGATGTTTGATCCCAAATGAAAATAGAAAAATTTCTCTTACTTTCCAATAACACCATATGATCATGTGCATACCTTGGATTTGGGTCATTCACAAGAGCCATTGAATTCCCTCCACTTCCTCTACATTTATTCTTCCAATCAAGGGAATTAACAACATTTAGTTACGTTTTCTTGGGTTATATCTAGTTTTTTTTTTTTAAATCTTTACAGGAGAGGGGAAAATGTCCACTGTTAAGTTTCAGGCATGCAATATTTATAAAGATCCACAAATGGTTAATCTTATCTGATACCATTTCATGGCAATGATAACACATAGGGTACATAAATAAGGATTTATATTTTCACCTATGCCACATGTCAGTACCAATACAATATTAAGATGAATGCATTGCATATAAGAATTGAAATTACAATTATGAATGTAACTTTGAGGATTGAATGCAAACAATGATGAGTCCAAGGAACACATTAATAACTGAATATGCAAAGGAAGGAAAACTAGTTCTAGTTTTTGTGCCAACATAGAAACATGCATGAACTACTACATTTTGAATGACTCACCTCTTTGATATTTCTCCAATAACAGAAAGTTGGCTAGCTCATAATACTTGAGCACTTAAGAAACTAGGACTGAGATGAATCGAGTCCATGATTTGGAGATATAAATCTGGACCACATATAATTTAGACGTTATTCTATAGAAGTAGTTACAATGGAATGAATCCATTCTGTGATTTGGAGGTGTTGAATATAGACCACTATTTGGAAGTTATTCCTTAGCAAAAACTAGGAATGATATAAATCCAACCTGCAATTTGAAGGGATGAATTGAGCCCATGATTCAGAGGTATGAATCCATCCCACTATTTGGAGGTTATTCTTCATCCCACCCAAATAAAATAGCCCGCAATATTTATATTGCTATGTCAAATTCAAAACCCTCCCTTGACCTCTTAATACACATCAATATATTTTTGAATTTTTTAGGAGTATTCAAACTCCCAATATGAATGGATGTGATATGATATTTCCTCAATGGTGAACCCCGCGTGGGACTTTGTGCTCATCATAATCTTCCATGAAATAATTTCAAAACGTTAGTTTGAAACTGATAAGTAGAAGAACTAATATTTGAGTATTTCAAAGTGATCTCATTGAATCATATTTAATCGTATTAATTAATTTAACAATTGGTGGTATTAATTAATTTACCATTTGGTGATTAGGTTTTAGTTTGCATGTTATGAACCCATATGTTATGTATTGCATGATCCAATTCATATATACATGAGTTCTTGGTTACCTTAAGAAATGGAGCATTGAAGTTAAAAAAAAAGATGGTCAAAGATATGCAAGATAATTCTTTTTATTTTGTATTAAGATCATTAAAGGGATTGTATGGACCATAAATTAACTACTAAAATTTAGAATTCCAAGGATTAAATTTCCCAAAAATAGTTTGAGTTTATAAGATTGCATTAAGGATTAAGGCCAGTTAGTAGTTGTTGTTATATGTATGGAACCTGCATATATTTTTGAATCCGAATCTCATGGAGCACGTTCTAGAATACACCGATATCCTTCAAAGTAAAAGATGGGACTATTCATAAATTTAAATATATTGCTCGATGCAAACCATGGAACCAGAGCTGGAGTTGCTGGAGGTTTCCTGGAGTTGTTATAATTATAAACGAAACGACGAGGCCCTGCGAGGAGAGAAGCTTGTTCAATTCCATGAATGGAATGCGATGGCCCTGCACCAATGATGGAACAAACAGTACATGGGGTTTGTTGTCTCCCATTTGCAGAAGTGAAAAATAAATCTAGAGTTGATGCTGTAATAATGATACCGTTGGGAAGAACAATCACAATATGAAAATTTAAATCCAAGCTTTAGTTGCCGTTTGAAATAGATGTGGTTCCACAGGGTATTGTTTCCATAAAATTGGCCAGTTCATATTTTACTTTAGTGTGAAGGGACACAAAATTCACAACCGCCCAAAGATTTTACGCGGTCATGATTTAACGTTTGGAAATCCTTCTACCCGTGATGATATTATAACAATTGTCACTATAATTATCTTCCATGATTATCTTGTAACAAGCTTCATGTACCAGGTAGGCTCGCCTTTTAATTTCTTGAAATCTAAACGGTGAAAAGTCAAATTATTACCCAATAAAACCATTAAAACTCGAAGACACAATATTTTTATCTCGTAGTTCGCCGCCAGCTGCAACGAAAACAAAAAATGCGAGCTCGAACAACATCCTTTAAGCGTCCGAGATATCTAATTTCGAATATAGATCAATCACTGTATTTGAACCATTTTACAATATATAAAATACAATATTAATACCATGAAATTCTTATTGATAGGACCCAGCCGATCAATGTGTGCCATCGTACGAGATATATGTAAAGAATCTATTCATCTTTCAAGACATAGAAGATATATCCCTATTCTTATAAGAAAAATGAGTAGTACAATAACATACAATATTTACTCACCCAAATAGAATAGAGAAGATTTGAATGGGTATCCAAGATTCACAGATGGCAACAACACACAAATCAGTAATCATGAGCAGCCATATCAGAATTGATACACTAAAAGAAACGAAAACATATACAATCTACTGGAACGATACTCAGAATTTAAACACTCACCATGTCTTCCTTTACGGGTTTGGATCTCTCTCTTAGTATGAAAAATAATGATGCAACTATTAGGAAAAATAATGGAGACAGTTAGACTCTCCACAACGGTGGAATACTCCGGCTACTAAGGAATCGAGCATAGATATAGAGATTGCAATGCACCTCACAAAAGTTATCCACATCTGATATCATAAATTTTTTGAGCATAAACCTTAGTAAATTTGTAGAGATCATAAAATCAATAAACATCTCCATTTCCTGCTGACTAAGACGTATCTGATTAATAGTAACTAGGTATTACGAAACCTGGAATTGAGCAGCTTTGACAGATACGTTGAAACCTAGACCGACAGATACGTTGAAACTTAGACCAAATGACATAAAAAATGGCACAGAAATGAACCAGGTGGGAAAGGAAAACATGTTCTGTGTAGCCCTGCCTTCGGCTTAGGGCTCGTGGAGGACTACAGAGAGACCTTCATGCAGGGTGGTCTTCATCACAATTGTGCCACCAAAGTCAAGAGTGTTGAGGGAGAGTTAGAGTTAGAGTTTAGGTGACACACAATAACCAAGACAAAGGAATGATGACCTTTGCCTCCATTAATACCACCTGCAGACAATACAGGATACATACACCGCTACCGATGCAAATATCATGGCGCCACCGAGTCTTGGAACGTAAAAACCAAAGTCACTAGTATTGGAATAGAATGATAGTAAAATATAAATTAAAAAAATTCAAATAAATAAATAATATTATACTATAGTTTAACATTAGGAAAATGTGAATATCAAAAATCAGAATAACGTGTACAAAGCCTATCACTTGAATAAATGGATCTCTAATTTATGCTGTTTACAACGTTCAACTTCAAAATGGTATGAGACTCAAAATCATGACTATAATACAAGAAGCATCATTTGTTTAAACTTATTTTGTCCAATTTTCATAAGACCGATATGAATTTGACATAATTGACGCTTTTTTATGATGGGTAGAATGTCATGTCAAAAATCTGATAAGTGGTACAATATTATGGGGAATGTTTTTTTTATAGTTTAGGCATGTTATAAATGGTGGTAAACATATGATAATTATGATAGTAATGGTGGTAAATATACGATAGATAATGCTCAATGGCTATATGTTTTTGTTATAGTGTTTCTCTCGTATGTAGTCATAGTTTGTTGAAGTATGAGAGGAATTTGATCCATCAAAGGTGTCATGTTCAAATTTTTATATTCAATATGATTGTCAAGTTTCAAATTCTTATATCCAAAAATGATTGTCAATCGGATCGGTTGGGTTTAGATTTGAAAATATTCAGAATAACAAGATTTTATATATCTATTTTAATTAGATTTAAAAATAATACTATTTTTATATATTTATTTTAAGAAATGAATGTAAACTATATTATTTTAATTATATTTAAGAAATGAGTGTAAAATTTATTATTTTAATTAAATTTAAGAAATAGGTATACACTATATTGAGTAGAATATATAAAATTATGAAGATCTATTAGATTTATATTGAGTAGAATATAAAATATTTTGAAGATCTATTGAATTTAGAAAAAAAAATGAAAATCAATTGACTAGAAAAAATAACATAATTTTATATATTTATTTTAGTTAGATTTAAGAACTGAGTTTATATTTTAAAAATGAGTCTACATTATGGAAAACCCTCTCTCTCTCTTTCTCACCTCTTACCCCTAACCCTTAATAACCCTCTCTCTTCCTCTCTCTCTTTCTCTCTCTCTCTCTCTGCTACTCCTCCACCTACACTTAACCCCCACTCATCTATCTCTCCTCCAACCCCTAAAACCACCCTCTCCCTCTAACATTCTCACTACCCCTAATCCCCGGCTCTCTTTTTAACACCCCTCCTTCTCTTCTTACCCATAACCAACATAACTAGAAATGATGAACTCTTAAATATACACAACTCCTCCATGCTATGATGAACTTGTTAGTATCGATATTTTTGCAGAGCCTCATCTATGGTAAAGAAGGCCAAAATATTGGTAATTTTACAAGTTAGTCCTTAGGGGTCAGAGTTGAAGTATAAACCAAGAAATCTAGTGATCACATGGCATACCAAAGACAATAGGCTAATGATCTAGGCGCTAACTAAGGTGCAATGAAACAAAGTTAATCTTATGGCATATCGATGGTTGAATATGATAGCGTGCTTAGAAAGTGCAAGCACGAAACCAAAAATGATCGATCTAATCAAGCAATGGATTGACAGATCAATGGTTAGTGTTAATAACTCCTTGAAAAAAAACATTGGGATTAATGTTCTCTCAAAAGGAGTTAAATATGAAAAAATCCATACATGTGGAGACATATGATTGGTAAATCCTCGCGAATAAAGCCTCCAAACCAACGAGCAGTTGTGGTTTAGTAAAGCCATGTTATGGTTTCTGCTTGAAACCATTATTTTGTAAAGTCTCTACATGAGCAAAAATTGGTGTTTGTTATTCAATCCAAAGTGGACACGTGCTAGATGGGGCCCATGCCTCCTCTAATGTCACACAAAAGAGCATCAAATTAAGAGATGACAATTGTCCCTATTTCAAATTCAAATATCTTAAAAGGGTAATTTGTAATGTTTATGGTTATCCTGTATGTCGAAAAGAGAAATCTATTGGTGAACCTGTGCACTTTCCTACCAAGCACCAAGCACTGAAATCCTACAACCACCAATAATCTCTAACCAAGTATTTGCGAATTTGTCCTGTTACCTGGTATTACTTTTATTATCATCCAGTGAAATTGTATTTTCCCCTAATAAATGAAAACACCCTACCAAACCAATTTACCGGACGGCTACTGTGAATTTTCCCCAAGATGGCCCATAAAATTAAATCCAAGTTATCCAAGACTATTGTTGTTAGTGATGAGCATATATATGATAATCATTCCAATATGTTTTATACAATTTCACCAATTCTGACCTAGTTCCAGTCTTGTAAGAATCCAAACCCTTATTCATTGCAAGTCACAACCCTTTCCCTTTATGCGATTCTAACCTTGCCAAAATAGTGTTTCCAAGGTCTGTGTATTTCCCATAATTTATCACCTGGTACTCTAACTAATACTCTCCAAATAAGAAGGTGATTTTATCGTCAAACCTCTTTGAAACCATATGTAGCCTTGATACCAATATCCTAAAAATAATGTTATGCCTTCTAGAATTCCAAGCAGAACATACCCTAGATGAAAATGCCTTGTGATATTCCTAGCAAACTCTCATACCATCAAACCGAAACATTTTTCTATTGCATCATCTAGAGAAGGGAATTGCCTGCCTTATGTGCCCCCACCATATGAAAGTGCAGCCTTTTTCTGAAGTTTCAAGAAAATAAATATCCCTAATTTGTACAATCCTAGGATATGATAATGATGAAATGATAGACAATGTCATCTTAGGAATCCTTTTGAGTTTAACCCCCATGTCTGGGAATACTTTTCCTAGGTATGATCTATGTGAATTCCTAATCCAAAGAATATAGAAACAAATGGAAGAATTCCCTATTAGTTCCTTGTTAAGATACCCACCTTATTTCTTTCATATGCTCTTACACCAAAATTTCGAGCACTATAAATCCTTGAACCTGAAGATGACAGATGAAAGTGGGAATCCAATCCCAATTTTCAAGTGGATTGATATTATTATGATAATACCTAATAACTCAAATTTTGTTGTCTTCACCAAAAAAGTACTGAGTATCACACATTCCATCCTCCATGATTTTTTTCCACTTAGAATGTTTCATGAGAACAAGAAGTAGCTGCAATTTACTCCAAAAGCCATAACAAGGGACATGTTGTGATTTGAATATCATAAAGTGATCAGGGTGAATGGATTTGAGGAGGATCCTTATATTCTCCCAACTTTCGAGAAAGGATTGAGTTTGACATGCCTAAAACCTTGGGCACCACATTGCACAAAGCTAGGCTCTACTATGAGCATGGATAGCTAAGGCAAATAAAAACATGATAAACCTTGGCTGGTACAATTAGCCACAGGTACAAAACAGAAAGTTTAGGAAATAGTTAAAGATTGTGAGGTAAACCTAAATGGTTTTCTTATGAAAGTAAACTTGAACATCCTACCTTTAGGATCATATGATATGCTTATCAACATGGACTGGTTAGAACAACACCATGTCATGCTCGATTGCTTACAAAAGTCAATCTCGTGTACAGATAGCCAAGGGAATCAAGTGAAGATTCCAGGAATACTAAAGAAATTTTTGGTAAGGAAGATATCTGCCTTACAAGCAAAGAAGTGCATTATAAAAGGCTGTAAGTTGTTTGTAGTAAATAACCGAGACATAGAGGCTGAAAGAGAACAACACATAGAGGAATTTCTTGTTCTTTTAGAATTCAAGGACATCTTCCTTGAGGAAATCCCTAGATTACCTCCGAAATGAGACCTAGAATTTTCCATAGAACTGACACCTGGATCAGTTCTGGCTTCAAAATCCCCTTACCACATGAGTGCACCAAAGTTGGTGGAACTCAAGCTGCAGTTGCAAGAGTTGATAGAGAAAGGATATATTCGACCTAGTGTGTCCCCTTGGGGAGCACCGATACTTTTCGTAAAGAAGAAGGATGGTACAATGCGGATGTGCATCGATACCGTCAGCTTAATAAAATGACTATCAAGAACCGAGACCCACTCCGTAGGATCGATGACTTGTTCAATCAAGTAGGAGGAGCCAAGATATTTTCAAAGATCGACCTACAATCCGGATACCATCAGGTATGGATTCATGACGAGGATATTCACAAAACCACCTTTCGTACAAGGTACGGGCACTACGAGTTTGTAGTAATGTCGTTCGAGTTAACCAATGTACCCGCGAACTTTATGTGTATGATGAACAATATATTCAGTAAATATCTGGATAAATTTGTTTTGTTCTTTATAGACAACATCCTAGTTTACTCTAAGAGTAAAGAGGAACACGCCAAACACCTCAATAGTGTTGCAGGTGTTACGAGAACACCAACTCTATGTTAAGTTTAGTAAATGTGATTTTTACAAACCACATATTTAGTACTTGGGTCACATTATCTTTGAGACAGGGATATTTTCTTACCCAAAAAATATTAGAGCCATAGAAGACTGGCCTACCCCTACAAGTGTCACCGACATTAGATCCTTTTTTGGGATTAGCCAGATATTATCGAAAGTTCATTGGGAACTTCTCGAGAATAGATTATCCCATTACCGCTTTGTAGAAAAAGGAAAATAAGTTCTTATGGACGACCAAGTGTCAGGAAAGTTTACAAAATATTAAGCAGCTTTTGATGACCGCACCGATACTACGAATTGTGGATTTCGATGGGGATTTCATTGTTTGCATGGATGCAAGAAAGGAAGGAATCAGAGGAGTTATCTTGGAGAATGATTATGCGGTCTATTATGAATCACGAAAGTTAAAAGAACATGAGCAGAACTACCCCACACATGATCTTGAGTTAGCTGCCATCATTCACGCATTGAAGATGTGGAGGCACTACCTCATGGGAAGGAAATTGCTTCTAAAGACAGACAATATGAGTCTAAAGTATTTATTTGAGTAGCCAGATATGAATGCTAGGAAAACCAAATGGTTGGATTTCCTTAGTGAGTACCATTTCGAACTAAAGAATATTAAGGGAAAGGAGAACAAGATTTCTAATGCTTTGAGTCGGCGAACTTACATGATATATGAGGTGACTTTAAGTCAAACCGATTCGGATTTTCATGATAGGATTAGAACGGACAACATAGTTGACCCTTTCTATGTAGAAATCCTCAAGAAAAACCAAGAGGACAGGTTGTTTCAACAACAAAAAGAGTACAAGGTAGACAAAACAGGACTGCTGTGGTCCAAGGAGAGATTGTACATTTCGTAAGGAGGGGACATTTGGTCCGACATCCTCACGAAATTTCATCAAACACCCTACTTGGGGCATCTGGGATATAAAAAGATGATATCCGTCGTTAAGAAACACTTTTTTTGGCCTAAGGTAAAGGCCGGCATTGCATTGTTTATCGTGAAATGTCAGGAATGTCAGCTAGTCAAAGCTGAGCATCAGCATCCTTCAAGATTGTTGCAGCCACTACCCATTCTAGAATGGAAGTGGGAGATCATTAGTATAGATTTTATCACCGTTCTACCTAAGAGTAAGAAACAAAATAATTCTATCAAAAGAAGCACACTTCATTCCAGTGAAGTCGACTTACAAGCTAGTACACATTGATGATATCTTCTTGAAGGAGATATTTAGACTGCATAGGATACCCAAGGCAATCATCTCGGATTGAGATACAAAGTTTCCCAGAAAATTTTGGAGACCTTTATTCTCCGGATTAGAGACGTAGTTGAACTTTAGTACTACTTATCACCCGCAGAAAGACATACAGACAAAAAGGGCAAACCAAATTGTTGAGGACATGCTTAGGATGTATGTCATGAACAACCCCAACAAGTGGGAAGACTACTTGCATCTCACAGAGTTTGCGTATAAAAACGGTTACCAAAATTCCACCAAGATGAGTCCCTTTGAGGTACTCTATGGATGGAAGTGTAGAACACCAGCTACTTGGGATACCTTGGTGGATCGGCTCATGTTAGAGCCTGATTTATTAAAGGATTTGGAATAGTTGGTTACCAAGTTCTGGGTGAACCTTAAAGAAGCACAAGACCGCCAGAAAAGATACACGGATAAGAAAAGAAAAGATAAAGATTATCAGATAGGTGAAAATGGAGCTCGTTTAGCTTGGTAAGGTGCGGTAAGTTAGCACCTAGGTTTTGTGGACCCTTTGAAATACTGGCCAAGAGAGGGCCAGTGGTATATGAAATAGTGTTACCTGCACACATAAGATTCCATAATTTTTTCCATGCATCATTATTAAAGAAATATGTTTATGATACTAAACATGTGATTGATTGGTCCTTATTACAGGTAGAACCTGAAGGGAAGTTTTCCCCTGAACCTCTTCATATATTGGACAAGAGATAGGTGCAACTCAGGAAGCGCACCGTAGTCCAGTTAAAAGTGCAATGGAAGCACTTCGAAGCCAATGAGGATACTTGGGAGAATGAAGCCACCATGAGAAAGGCTTACCCCGCCTTGTTTCATGATTTCATTCCAAGTCCCTAGAACACCAGGGACAGTTTTGTTCTAAGTGGGGAGGGATGTAATATCCTGAATTTTGGACTTAACACTTATGGGCATGAGCTCCATTGATTATGATGTTACCTTGATGTTTTATTTTGATATAGTGGGTCAAATACTACCCTGCATATGAACGTGATGATTTGTTTGATATACTGGGCATAAGCCAATTGCACATGATATATATATGTATGTATGCTTGTGTTGGGTGTGGACCCTAAAGCACATGATTGATGAGAGGTTTTGTGTTGAGCAAGGAGCTTTGGATCACATGGGTAACTTTATGTTTTGTGTTGAGTGAGAAGCTCTTAAGCACATGAGTTTTTATACATTTGTGTTTGAGCGTAAAGCTTTGGAACACATGAAAAGATAATTTGGAAGTGTTGAGCATAGTCCCTGGAGCCTTCCATGTTGATGTTGAGCATAATCTCTGGAACATCAGATCCTTGGCCATTGTATCCGTAGGTGTATCCTACAAGTACATCCTAGTATTAGTGTTGAGCGAAGAGCTCTGGAATTGCACTAAGTTTGTAACTCCATGTTTTTAGCATTGAGTATGGGCTCTGGTAAGCACTAGGAGTTATTGAAAAGCATTAATGGTTCCCGAGTGAAAATGACTCGAGAAAAATATTGATCTCGTCTGACTTATTTATAAGTGATTAAATAAAATTTTGAATTTTTGTATTCTCATCAAGTATTGAAGAACTACCATGTTATACGAGGGAATCCAACATGAAAGGATGTTTAGAGTTACCTAGCCTAGTAGACCTAACCATCTACCTGATGACCTTAATGAATAAAGTGTCATAAGTTTAGGGATCATAATATATGATGCCCAAAGACAAATGTTAACAAATGTTATATTATTATATATTTTATACATGGTATGTATAAAGAGAAAACATAGTAATAATATTAATAATGTAAGAAAGAAGGAAAAGCTTAATCTATTATTTATTATTACTAAAAGAAATTTAATATTACAATACCTACAAAAGTCCAATTAGGAACTAGTTAAAAGTTCCTAAGGTAAAATTTTAAAAGTACCTAAACTAAATAAAAAGTGTTAAATCAAGAAATCAAATGATTCATGATTTAAGTGCCCCTTTGACTGAAAAGTTGATCTATAAAGTCCCAAGCCAAAGAGAGGCTTGGGGATCTCTTCCATCTTTTTGGAGTCATGATTCTACCTGATTGTTCTCAAGAGAGTTCTTGGTGAAAATTTTCATAAGAGGAAAAAAGAGAACTGATCTAGACTTGATATACCAATTATGGAAGCCTTACCTTAGGAGATCTAAGTTACTTGCATGTTGGAACTAGCTCGGGGGGATCTGGATTAAAACCAGGAACGGTTTTGGGTCATGGTTAGGTGGAACGTGGTAGTTCCCAAGTGATTCAGTCATCTATATAGAGGTCAGATTTGCCTATGAATTGTTAATGCTCGGTAATTGGGTGTGCAGGTTTCAGCCATTAGAAGAGCTTCAATTTTTAGGTATGAGGTTCTTGACTTCCTATTTCATTTTCTAGAATAAGTGCTGGCTAGATTATGCAAGTATTTATATTATATTTTTCTAATACTATGTGCCTTTGCTTTCTTGTCAAATTCTTTTAGGGTTTACATCTTAAATTATAAACCCTAGGCTGTAATTTAATTTCTCTTTAAGAAATAGTTACGGTTTATTACTGTTATATCTAGCTTTGGCTGAGAATCCGCAGTGATTGCTAATGGCATCTAGTGGAGAATCTACGGTAGGTAATGGTGTATTGCCAATGTTTCGAGCCATCCTTGTCTCTTCTTCATGACATTATCGATGCCTGAGATGACCAATGAATCTTGTTTCATATAAATATAGATCATTCATTGGAAGCCGACAACTAGGGTTTTTAGTGAAGTTTTATTTTATAATTTTATTATAAAATTTTTAATTTTTGTTTTAAAATGTTTAATTTGAGTTAATGTTAAAATGTTTTTTATTTTAATTATTGTTTATAAATTGCTTTAATTTAATGTTATAAATTTTTTTATTTTAAATTTAATTTTAAGATATTAAAAATTTAATTTTTTAATTAATGCTATACTCATTTAATGTTATTATAAAGTTTTTTTAAAAAGTAATTAAACAATTATTACGTATATATTGACTTTTTGATTTATCCAATTTAAAATTTTTTATTAATTTTAAATTTTTAATTAAATATTTTTTTTTAAATTATTATGTTTATGAACCTAATATATTAAAAGTTATTAGGGTTTTATTAATTTATTAATTTATCCAATTTAAAATTTAATTTATAATTAAATGTTTTTTATACAAATGTTATGTATTTGATGTTTTGTAATGTATTTGATGTTTTGTAGAGTTCTAATTTATAAACCTAAATTAAGTTTTTTAATATTTTAAGTTAGGTTTTTTTATTGTTTTATTAAAATTTTATTTAATTAAAGTTGTTAATCATTTAATTAATTTATTTTAATTTTATTAAATTTTGTTAAATTTAATAAAAGTTTTTCTAATAAACGTTTTTAAGGTTAAATCTCAATGTTCGAATAACTTTTTAATTTAACTTTTTAGGTTATGTTAATAGGGAAATTAATTAGTTTGGTTGCCTTAATTGAGAAAGGTTAGGGAGCCACGACCTGCTGATGGTTAGGCCATCATCCCTATTCAAACAGTTGGGGTGTTTTACGATTTCTATAGCCTCCTTGATCCTTCTCAAGGACCAATTATCAACGTGAGCCAGAACTTTCATGTCTTCTATCATAATTGGGTGTTTTGTGCCATGTGAGTGTTGGGTTAAAGCCGATTTCTGTGTTCTATTTAGTCGGATGTCTGCGCAGTGTTCTTTCACTCTTGTTTTGATGGATCTCCATGTTTCACCAATATAGGCCTTCCCACATTCATATGGAATCATGTAAACACCTTTTTTTAGGAAAGGGTCAATGGGGCCTTTGACTATTTTCAAGAGTTTTCTGATGTTGTTTAGGGGTGAGAACACAGAGTCGATACTCTTCTTCTTCAAGTGTTTTGCAATCCTGTCCGTCACACCTTGAATGTAAGGAAGAAAAGCCTTGTGTTCACCTACCTTCTTTTCTTTGAGACGTCTATTTTTGGTTTTGGAAAAGGCCCTCCTAATTTGGACTGAGTCATAGTCATTACTTAAGAACACATCATGCAAGTGTTCTTTTTCAGCTTCAAGGTGTTCTGTATCTGAAATCCTAATGGCTCTGGTGGTCAAGATATTCATAACTCCCATTTTTTGTTGTGGATGATGATGAGAAAGAGCATGAAGGTCTTGCTCAGTGTGGGTTTTCTTTCTGTACACCTTATGGGATATGCCCTCGTCTTATTTTTTGATAATTAGTGTATCAAGAAAAGGTAGGCAATTACTCTCCTCCAACCCCATTGTAAATTTAATGGATTCGGATTGTTCATTAAGGTGATCCACAAATTTACCCAGCTCATCTCTTCCATGTGCCCAAATTAAGAATGTGTCATCCACATACCTTGACCACCACTCAGGTTTAATTGTGTTGTGGATAGAGCTTTTTGTTCGAAGTTTTCCATGAAGAGGTTGGCTATAATCAGCGAGAGAGGAGAGCCCATGGCTACCCCACACATTTGTTCGTAAATCTCTCCTTGGAAGCTGAAGAAGGTGGATTTAAGACATAAGGCTACTAGCTCAGTTGTTTCATGGTCAATAAGGTTCTCAATGACTTTGATTGCCTCGCCTATGGGAGTCATTGTGAAGAGGGATACGACTTCCAAGCTTAGGAGTAGCTCATTCTCATCCAAATGTCAATTCTTTATTTTCTCAATGAAGAAGGAGGAATCTTTGATAAAGGAGCTTGTGTTCCCTACTAAAGGCTTTAATTTGTTTGCAAGGTATTTAGAAAGGTAGGGGAGCCTATGGTATCTACTATGGGCCGAAGAGGAATACCTGGTTTGTGGATCTTGGGAAGTCCATATATCCTAGGGATCAAAGGATTAGAAGTAAGGAGTTTTTTGTTTATTTCATCATCTATGGATGATTTTTTAATGGTCTCCGCAACTTCTTTTGTAATGCGACAGAGAGGGTTCTTATGGAGTTTTTTATAGCAGCCACTGAGATACAAATGGGTTTTCATATTTTCCACATAGTCTTATTTATTGAGGATAACTGTGACTCCACCTTTATCTGCCTTCAAGATGACAATTTGATCTTTATTTATGAGTTCCTTGAGGGCCCTGTATTCTTCATTGGAAATGTTAGGTTTTGGTGGTTTAGCTCTCCTTAAAGTGCAAGCACAGTTCTATCGCACCTCCTAGGGTTCATTTTTAGGAAGATGTTTAATGCTTTCTTCAATTCTACAAATGATATCTTCAACCAAAATCTTTTTGGGGGCAATAGAAAAATTGAGAACTTTCTCAAGAAGTGTTCGGGAAGCAAAATTAAGTTCTGTGTTGGAAAGGTTGACTACCAGCCGGTTCGAGTTTGTTGACCTATTTTTAAATTGAGTGTGTTGATGTGTGATTTTTTTAATTGGCGGGTTTCTTGGTTGGAATGAAGTTTGTTGTTGGTGATCATGATCAAGAGGTTGTTTTACCAGAGTGTGGTGATGCCTTGGCTTATGCCCTAGTTGGTCATAATTCAAAGAAGGATGATGGGCACTTTCATACAAGCTGCAATCTCGATCTGGGACAGACAAAGCGATGAGCAAGCGATCTGGCTATGGTGTGAATTGTTGGGCGTGATTTGGCTGTGGTTGACTGAATAGTTGGGGGTGAACTGGAGGCTACGTGGGCTAGACTTGATCAAATTGGCTGAGTTGAGTGTGATCACGCTGGGCGATTTCTTGTTAGCCTAGCTAGGCGTTTTCTTGTTGAGCGAGCTGAGCGTGAACCAGAGGCTAGACATCTTATAGTTTTGCATTTATTTACTACATACACTCTTGTTATCCTAGCAAGGCCTATGTGTTTATTGCCTATGTACTCTACTGGTAGATTTCATATTGCTAGAAGAACTATGTCTAGAAGTACATGACTATTTCAGATTAAACTTCGAAAAAAAAACATAACTATAAAAAATAGTTAACTAATACCATGTATAAACATAACCCTAACTCATTTTAAGCAATATTATAAATCCAATATTCTACATCTAAGAATAACCATAAATTCAAATCTTAAAGCTAAGATAAAAAACAACCAAGACCTCTCAGGGTCTGTATAAACATTATCATTCTTCATTAAATCAAAAGTTATCATAAATCAAATCAACAATCCAAGTATCGAGACCATCTAATGGTCCACGATTTATATTATTACTAACAATCACATCTACGAAAGCTTATGCAGTAACTATTCACATAAATAATCCATTACGTAAACCACAAATCAAACCCTCTAAACCTTATAAATTACATTACAAGAATCACATACCTTAAATGTAATGCCTAATATAATAAAACCACCATAATACTAAATGCACAGTAATCATGTAAAAACCATATAATTACATAGAGGTCACAGGATCGACTCCTATGGACGTTTAAGCCCAAATTACAAATCATTTAAATATAAACCCTCATCACTATAAATGACCCATGATCGAATCTTGTAGGGTCTATGAATAATTTACAAAGCCACGCTATATTATTTATACACGGGTTGTCAACAAAACATAAAGTCTCTACACAGAGGTTGAAAGACCCATTTTAATATATACGCTGTAATCTATGGCCCTAGGCCTTTTACACACCCAACTCACTTTAATAATCAACATTACCAAATATTACAACCTTGTCACCGTTACCCATAACGACGACTGATAGTCGCAGGGTTACACTACAAGACAACCCCCATATATTATTACACAAGAAATTGTAAATAGTAAATAAGCTATCACGAATATGAGGGTGAGAAATGCCAATTCCATATGGAATGGCCCCAAAGCCATAACGTTGTCACACATTTCATCCATAAAACCAATGCATACAAAAAATGTGAATCTACATAGTCCATAGAAATAACAACCATTGAAATCGACGCAGCATAGATATATAAACCCAAAATTTATAAAATCATCAAAGATTTTACACAGTCGTTTATTTTCGGCCATTGCTGTCCATTGCCAGTGATTTAACCTAAAACATTGTTTACAAAATACACAGAGCCTGTTAAGAGCTACCCAGGTGTTTTCGCTGAACAAAGCACCTACGAAATAAATCCCATTACATTTCAAGCTCATGCCCGAAGGAAAATTAAAACTCCAACCAAACAAAACCCCAAGTCTTTCACATTACCAATCGCAGAGCTCATTTAAGTTATAGTCAAACCCCAACTTGAAACACATCTATTAGAAACCAGACCCAAGCAAATCCAACCAACGATGAGTGACAACTTAGTCATAATCATGAAGCCAAGAGGGGACAAGTAAATACTTGTACAATAGGATTACCAAAGGGGTATGGTTTTTCCCATGGCCTCTCCCACAAGCTATGACCCACACTTATTCTCGTCACCCTGCAAACCTGCAATAGAGCAGAGCCACGATGTGAGAAGTATGAATAATGTCCATTCCCAAATCAACAATGATGCTATTGAAATAAGACTCCCACATACCTATTGGCTAAGCCATCGTAGTCTCCTTCCTTGACACCTAGTAAGAGCAGAGAGCAAGAAGCAATGCTGTGAAATGCCAAACTATCACTTGGGCCAAGCCCTAAGCTTGATCATCCCTTCTCCCAAGGTGCATTTATACTGCCATGCTAGCCACCATTAATTCACACCAGACCCATAATCATATAGTCCTTGGACTATATTAAACCTTTCCACCAAAATCAACATAAAGGGTTAAACCCATACATGCATCGAATAACTTAGGATTTAAGCACTAAGTCCATGGCATATGAAATATGCCATGGAAATGTTTAAGCCAAGGTTTTTGCAATTATATTACCAACATTAAAACCATATTAAAACCATATAGTAAGAATATGTTAGGGAATGAATAAATTTGTAAGCATTTACACCGTGGTAAATAAGCGTCACTTAAATAACAAGTCTGTTTCACACAAATAGTAAGTGCGATAGTGACCTCGTCGCTTT
Organism: Pseudotsuga menziesii; assembly: GCA_001517045.1. Taxonomy (NCBI): domain Eukaryota; kingdom Viridiplantae; phylum Streptophyta; class Pinopsida; order Pinales; family Pinaceae; genus Pseudotsuga; species Pseudotsuga menziesii. The sequence continues at coordinate 154,630 of LPNX010760184.1, read as the reverse complement.
CATAAAGTTTGTAAGGATAACAATAACAATCAGTAAAATGTCACTAGGATAGAGCTGTAAATGCGAGAGCTAGTGACCAAACGATCAACACTTTCCGTTAAGCTTTACAAACAAGTTTTCGTCACCAAGTATACATGCACGTAAATGAGACAAGAATGCATTAGTTCGATAGAACTAAGTAAGTCTGATGTGACAAGTAGAAACTATTACATCTCAGGTGGTTACAAGGGAAACTAGTCCCACCATTCCACCCCTTTATCCATTAACAAAGTCAAGTTAGAGGCATGTATACGACAACAAGCACATGTTATAAACAATGAGGTACATAAATAAATAACTAACTTACACATCAATTCTTAACCATAGTACAAACAATAATCAACACCATGACAACATAAGTAACATATTAATAACCACATCAAGAAATATGGAAGCAGGACGTAAGAACAACTTACAACAATACAGCAGTACAAACATAGTACGACACATTCTGCAAAGTTCAATTAATGTCCAACATATGTATTTTTGACTAGCCTTATAATTTTTTTTTATTTCAATTTTTGGGGACATTAATACAATGGTATCCTGTTCAGCTGAGGTTAGCCAACTAGTTAAAGGTTTTTCCTATTGGTCGACTGACACATGTTCCTGTTGGTTAGCACATTTTCTGGTTAGCAGTTGGAATGGGAGAAGGGCTGTGAAGATATAAGGTAAGAGCTAAAAAGTTGCATCATATGACCTAAATGTATGCATAAGGGGCTTTAAAATATCGGGAGGAGCTTAGTCCTAAGCTTGGAAATTACATATGTGGAGAAAATATTAGGCTTAATCCTAGGAATAAGTTGCATATTAAAGTCCGCCCCTATGTTATATCATGGAAGATTGTGATGGAGTAGATATGCATAGAAGAAGATCAACAATTGTAGACGAATCCACTAGAAAAAAATGTGAGGACGAAATAAAATTGGTTTCCAGCAGAATGGGTCACAAATGTATCATAGATTGACGATGGAGATCTTGGTGGAGAAGTGATCTACAACTGATATGGATTCCGCTTGGTTAACATGTGCGGAAGTAAAAAGTTTTCAAATCAACAGAAAGTGATACAAGGCACATGTTTTAACGATAAAGATTAAAGCCGATCTAGATCAAGGGCTCATTTTCATTCCATTGGTGGAATGTGTGTAGGTAAAAATTTTTTGTAAGCGAGTGGAATTAGTTAAAGGCCCCACATAATCAATGGTGCACGTTTAAGTAGATTGAGATCTATGGTTCAGGTTGATTTCGCTGAATCAACATGCACAAGAAAAGTTGAAGGGAGCCTCATTAGAATTGATTTAAGGGGATCAAGGATGAACGACTAAGATCTGTGGAGCTTTAGATCTATGCTTGAAAATCACTCCACTGGGAAAATATGCACAAACGTTAGGAATATGGAGTTGAGCGGAATATTAAATGAAGAAATTGATCAAAGGTGAGGATTTACAAAGGATTAGATCAATGGTTGAAAATGAACCCGCTGAATCTAGGGGTAGGTCACTTACGATGGAAATAGGTGATGCTAAAATAAGTAAAATATCTACGGTGACAGTTTAATCAGATGCAGATCTACGGTTGTGATTATTTCTGCTATAGGAAGTTGCATTAGAGATAAGGATGGGAGATATAATGGGAGTGAGAAGTACATGGGTAAATGGTGATCAAGATCAATGGATCAGAATGAAGGACATTAGATCCATAGACAAGAATGGATTCGACTGAATAAGATGCATGGACAGTAAGAGAATAAAATAATATAAAGGGAAAAGCACGTAGATTTGGATTATTTGTCTGTATTTGCATTGAAAATCGAGAGATCGTGACTATGCGGAAGAAGGAAACTCGGACGAATATCCTGTCCACTTGTCAAACAACTCGATAGGTTGTTCTCATCTTACCCAAAGCTATTTAAAATGGAAAATGTAGAATGGGTAGAGGCTCAAGGATTGGAGTATAAAAAAATAGAGGAGGTTTTTGAATACCAAGATTGTGAATTTTTTGATACTATTATGTCTATTAGTTCAATAGACTTGTTGAAAAGCAAGTTAAAAGTTCTCAAAGAACAAGGAACATATGTCCATTGAGTTTTCTGCTCTTATTTCCAGTTTTTTAGTCCTAAACAAACCCTAAACTTCCCATAATTTGTTGACTAGTGCGCTTGCAATTATTCCTCTTCTAAGAGGGTGATTATGGATGTGGCTAAGTTTAAAATTCTCCGTCCTGATAGTCCATTAGTAGTTTGAGACACATTTTATGTTCATGCCTCTTTCACCCAGTTATCTGAAGAATTCAGTGAATAAATCACAATTCAATTATTCAAGGGAGCTTCTATAGAGAAAAAGCAAGCTTTATTTAATACTTGTTTCAAACCAGATGTCTCCCTGCAAAAGCAAGCCTTTCCTGTTGGTACGAGTACGTTAATGATGAAACTCAGTCTTCCATTTCCATGATGAGTTAGTTTTTAGGTTTAGACACTGATAGGTATGTTATAGAGTCCCTGATGAGTCTATTGTATTGGTTAAGTCAAGTCTGTTGAGTCAGGTCAGTCCTGTTGCATTAAATTTGATGGGTTCTTAGCTGAGATTATCCACTCGCAACTAATTAACTTCTATAATACTTGATTCTTCATATTCTAGTCCTATTTGGTGAAAATGTTTCTATTCTTTAATGAGGAGAACCTGCAATTCCCAGAGTTGGTTCTCACTGATGAAATGAGCAGGAATTTTGGCAAGTATATGAAATTTTTTATGTCTGAGGTATACAAGGTGTTTTTCCAACATAAGCTTCCTAGGTTGTTACCTCTTATGAAGGAAATGCTACATTTTTCACTTGAGAAAAGAATTAGCGACTAGTTTTTAATGGAAGAGGGGACTATACTTATAATATATGGATTTTTTCATCCACCATATGTCTTACCAGCTTTCTTGAATCCAATAATATTTTCCTTAGATTTGATTAGGAAAAATCTCATTGTTGATAATGATCACTTTATAAATTTCAAGAAGTCATCTGAGATAAATTTTTCATGGGTAGTTGGCCCATTTATAATAAAAAGCAAGGTTGCTTTTCCTGTGGTGGAGAATTTAATAAAGGAAATGAGGTTCCAAATAGTTCCAACAATCAGTTATCCTCATCATGTTATATCAATAAGAAGGCAAGTCAACAAGAACAAACCATTTGAGCATCATGAAGTTGAAGGTCTAGTCAAGAGTGCCAACTGGACAGATTATGCTCAGGTAGCACAAAATGAGGAAGATACTCAACAATGATCCATATCACCTATGAAGGATGATGATGATGATGTACAACCAGATCCTTTGGCTATTGTTCCAGTAGCTGAGAATATTACATCCATTGCTAGTCTCTCTGAGAGGATCGAGGAAAGAGATCTCCCTGATGCTATAGATACATAAGAAGAAGACACTGGCAGAAATACAAAGAAACAGAATGTTGAAGAGACAGGGTAGATAGTACAGGAAGTAGGGACAAAAGGAATGAAAAATAAGGTGAAATTCAAAGGTCCAGCCTTTGAAATCAAAGCATTTTTTTTCTCAGAGACACCCAAAGATTCTACCTCCCAGTTCAAAACCAAGGCTGAAATGAGGATGAATTTAGAAAACATTCCCATACCTCATATGATTCATCTTCACAAGCAGACTGGAGAGGTAATCTATAGTGAAATACTCAAGGCTACTTTGAAAGTGTCTAGATTGCAATCTTCCAAGAGTAAAATTGAGAAACAACTGAGATAAGAGAGACTTGAAAATAAAGCTCATCGACAATAAATAAAGAAGATTCAAGGGGATTTATTGACTATTGATAATGAAGCTGACAAGGGAGCATCTACTCAAAAGATCCTAAATGAAAAAGAGAATACTATTCAACTCCTCAAAAATAAATTGAAAATTCCATCTACCCAACTCATACAAGCTACAGAGCTTACTGAGTTGGAGAAAGAAAAAGAAACTCTTAATGATGAATTGAATGATTGTAAAGCAAAGCTTTTAAAATTTGCTGAAGAAAAGAAGCAGTGGGAAAGAGATATGGGCCTTTAGGGTGATAATGAGAAAGCTTTGAAGGAAAAACATGCAGAACTAGAGAAGAGACTAAATGAAAAGGGAAATGATCCTGAATTGCAAATTATTTCACCACGTGCAAAAACTAGTGCAGACTTTGTTGTACATGCCATGTAGATACAACTATGACAAAGAGTTAAGCTACAAAGTTTGAGAAGGAATTCTCTATCGTCATATTTTTTTTGAGTTGGGACAATAGTACACCTTGTTAGAATAATCAACCCACAGTTACCCATATTTGACATTAATTAATCATTTTTATCTTATTCTTAGATTCCTACATTCCACACTATGGTAGTTGGCTTCCACGTGCACCTAGAAGTCAACACATGCTAAAACTGGGTTATGGAGCACTATGGAATAATCCTGGAAACAATTTTAGAAAGTCTTCTTTTATTCCTGGTTCCTATAATTGCAATTCTGCTTTTTCTGAAAGTTGCCTTACTTTACAACAGTTTTAAGGAAAAATGGAAAAGCTAGTCTAGGTGTAACTGCCTTGTTTTTTTCCCACATCATCCTCCTTCCTTTTCTCCAAAAAAACATGAATGAGTTTTATTTCCATCACTTATTATCTTTCCCACTTGATTTATCCAATTCATGAGCATCTTCGTAGATTTGGAAAGAGCTTTATGCACCTATAGGGGATTTGACTAGTTTTAGTAAGCCTGCTTTTTGACCAATTCGAATATCATCCTTATGCTTTGAATATATCATGTAATTATATATTTTATAAGGCTATTACTTGATATGGTTGGATGATGTACACTTATTCAATACAGGATTAAGTTATGCTCCAATTTTAGTCTCATTTTGTATGAATTTCGCATGTTTGATTAGCAATTTTGTGAGTGTAATTGTTCTATCACTTGGGTTCAATTTCCACATGCTATTGTATCCTATGTATACTCATTTCTATCCTTCCATATTGCTATTGGAGGTTCTAAATATTGACTGGAGGGCACAATTGCTGAGATATGGACCAATCTCAAAGGATCATCTTGACTCCATTCAATTTCTTCGAATGGAAAGCTGAGATGGAGATATTGTTGAGAGAAATGTATCTCTAGGGTTACCATGGAAACTGAGGTAGAGCCCAATGTAACTGTAGAGAAAATTAAATGGCATAACAGGAGGGATGAGGCCTATGGTATTTTATGCTTGAGCATTTCAAGAGACCTCCTCTTTCATCTTGATGCATTGACATCACCTAATGAGGTTTGGGAGAAGCTTGAAGATATTTTTGGAAAGACATATGAGATGGGAGGACATCAAATCGAAAATGAATTGATCTCCTTGAGTCCTAGTATATTCGAATCATTGTAACTCTACTTTTTCAAGTTTAAGGCCCTCGTTTTGCAGCTAAAATAGTGTGGGATTGAAAAGAAGGAAGAGCAACTAGTCTTGACAATACTCTCTAATCTTGGTAATAACTACTCAATGTTTTTTTTGACCTTCCATGCCACCAAATTGACTGCTAGAACTTGGAAGATGCCTAAGCTTGCTGAGTTCATGGAATCCCTCACCCAAGAGCAAGATAAATTGGTAATGATGGGCACCATCAAACCTTCCAAAGACCAAGATTTGGTTGTTGGATATTCAAGGGTGGATTTAAAAGGAAAGAAAAAATATAAAAATCCACCTAAGAAAAAGAGAGACAAGTCAAAGTCTCAAGAGGATCCCCAAGGATCCAAGAAGAACTTCAAGAAGAAGAAGAATAAAGGAGAAATGAGCAAGTGCACATACTGCAGTAAGGGCTATCATCCTAAGATCTCTTGTATGAAAAATAAAATTGACATGTTGACCCAAATCCTGTAGAAGAACAACATCTCCCTTCTTGATTGCTCAAAGAAGAGGGAAGGAGGTTCAAATTCATAAGACATGGAGAGAGTACATGCATTGGTTGTTGGAACCTCAAGCTAACCTAGCTTCATCATTGATTCTGGAGCTTCCAAACATATGGTTTCGATAAGGGAGACATTCTCCTCTCTTGACATGTCCGAAGGTCCACCAATAGTTTTGGGAGATGAATCTTTGACTGACAGTTTGGGGAAAGGTAGGATTGATCTTGACCATGGTAATTTCAATAATGTGTTGTATGTTCCAGGTCTTGCCTCTAATATCTTGTCAGTGTATCATATGAATCACACTAGGTCTCCAAATAAATTCATATTATCCCCCAATGAAGTTGAAATATTAGAGATTTTGGATGGGAAAGTCATAGCAAAAGATGCTGTTGATCACACTTCGAAGGTATACAAGTTTTCCCATTTTATACCCTACTCAAACCCCTCTGCTCTTCTTATTCATGCTAGTGAAGCAAGAAAGCTTTGGCCATCTTAATTATAAGTATATTTATGATTTGAGTGATAAAGATATGGTCATAGGGTTACCAAAGATCAAGTTTCCTAAAGGAGTTTGTCAAGGTTGTATCCTAGGAAAACACCCAGAGCACAAGTATGAGAGAGCTAGTCATGAGAGAACCTTTGCACCCATTGAGTTGATCCACAGTGAAATTTCTGGTCCATTTCCTCATATGTCCATGAGTCAAGCCAAATATACACTCACCTTCATAGATGGCTTTTCCAGGTATTGTTGGGTCTACTTTAGTAAAGCACAAGTCTGAAGTTTTTGACCTCTTCAAGGTCTTTCAAGCCTTGGTTGAGAACCAGTCTAAGAGGAAACTCAAGATCCTCAGATATGAAAATGGTGGTGAGTATTTCAAGCCTAAGTTCATCCAGTATTACAAAGATGCAGGTATCCAGATGCAATATTCTATTCCTTACACACGACAACAAAATGGTGCTGATGAGAGAAAGAACAGATCACTGAAGGAGATTTCAACTTGCATGATGGAGGCTAAATATTTACCACCAAAGTTTTGGGCCGAAGCTATAAGCTGTGCATCCTATATCTAGAATAGGGTGCCACATAATTATCTTGATGGTATTACTCCTTTCGAATCTTGGAGTGGGAACAAGCCAGATGTGACCCATTTCAGGATTTTGGCTCAAACGCTTGGGCTAGAATTCCAACTGAAAAGATGAAGGATTTGCAACCCCAAAGCCAAGAGTGCCTATTTGTTGGGTATTATTAAGATTCAAAAGGGTACAATCTGATCAAATTTAGCACAAGCAAATCTTTCATTGAAAGAAGTGTTCAGTTCGAAGATGAGAGTTTAGTAGCAGTTGAAGTTGGAGAGTCCTCTTCATCACCACAACCACTAATTGTAATTGATGAGACTAATGAGTTTGCTGATTCTGATATGTATTATAATGATGATTCATTTTCATATCCTAACATCCCTACAATACCAAAATGGGCAGCAAGGACTATTCATGCAGCTGGGGAACTAGCTGGAAATCCTAGTGATACTAGGAGGACTAGATCTCATTTTTAGAGTTCCCTTTGTGTGAAAGATCCTCTATTTGATGAGAAGTGATATATGATAGTTGAATCAGATCCTCATACATATGAATATGCATACATGATCCAATATGGAAAGAAACCATGAAATAAGAATTCATCTCACTCCAGAAGAACAACACATGAGAACTAGTTGATCTTCCCCCAAGGAGAAAGCTAGTAAAGTGTAAGTGGGTTTTTAAAACTAAGTTTGCTGCTGATGGTTCACCTTTGGAATATAAGGCAATATTGGTATCCAAGGGATACTCACAATTACATGATATTGATTACAATGAGACCTTTGCACCAGTGGCAAAGATGGACTCCATAAGGCTAGCTATAGCCATTGTAACTTCGAAGTAATGGGAAGTACATCACATGGATGTGAAGTGTGATTTTATAAATGGAGATCTTAATGAAGAGATTTATATGAAGAAACATAAAGGGTTTTATTCTAATCCATATTTAGTGTGCAGGTTAAAGAAATCATTGTATGGTCTCAAGCAATCCCCCATGGCTTGGTATGCCAAGATTGATGGCTTTCTGTTGTCCCTAAGTTTTCTTCGAATTAATTCTGGTCTGAATGTCTATTTAAAGATGATTCATGGTTATTTAATGAATTTTTTTTAATATGTGGATGACCTACTTATTACAGGAAGTTCAAAGAAAGAAATTTCCTCCTTGAAGGTTGTAATGGACCATGCCTTTTCCATGACATATTTGGGATTGTTGAGCCAATTCTTGGGTCTCAAAATTTCTCAATCCCAACATGGAATCAAAGTTCATCAGTCCAATATTGCTTCAGATTTTCTCATAAAGTTCAACATGAAATATTGCAAGCCAAGCAAGACTCCATTCCTTTCAGGAGTTAAGCTTGAGGAAGCAGGTTCTTCTCCTATGGTAAATAATACACTGTATAGGTAGTTGATTGGGTGTTTGCTTTATCTTACACATACTCGACATGAATTATATTATGCAGTTAGTGTGGCTTTGAGATGCATGGATCAGCCTCATGAGATCCATTGGAAATCAGCCAAGAGGATCCTAAACTTTGTTCAAGGAACAATAACTCATGGGATCTTCTATAAAGCAAAATCTGACTTAGATTTAGTTGGATTTACTAACAATGATTGGGCAGGTGACAACACAGATCAAAAGTCTACTTCAGGATATGCATTCATTCTTGCAGAAGGACCAATCAGTTGGTCAACTAAGAAGCAGAGTGCTATAGCACTCTCATCTACAAAGGCAGAGTATAGAGGAGTTGTGAATGCAGCTACTCAATGTTTATGGTTGCAGGGGATACTTGGAGAATGTGGCTTCGAATCAGAGTTTTCTACTGTCATATATTGTGACAGTCAAAGAACCATTCACATATGAAATGATCTAGTTCGAAGACAGTGAACCAAGCACATTGAGATCCATATGCACTATATTAGGGAGCTTATGCATGATGGTACCATTGCTCTACTCTACTGTGCATATTCAAAGCAAGTAGTAGACATCTGGCACCAAAGTTTTTTGTGAGAAGACCTTCAGTAATCTCAATTCACTGTTTGGGATTACTGATCATGTGGTGAAGCATGATCGATGACAAGATTTCCAAAATTTTATTTTATGTCCATGTTTAAGGAGGATTTTTCCCACTGGGTTTTTGCCTCTTTCCTTAGTTGTATGGACAAGTAGTATGTAAAGGGTGACTAAGCCTTGTTGCTAGGCCCTATAGTTTTCTAATATTTACTCATAAATCAATATTAAGGGGGGGTGTTAGAATAATCAACCCACAGTGTGATGTCCCCAGTTTTGACCCCAGTTACATTAAAGGTACATGATGTATATATTGTAACTAATCGTGGTGAGGAGCTAAAGGAAAAAGCCCCACCATTGATTTGGTTGTGTATGTTCGGTACTTGGGATCATTTTCGATGGTATATCATGCTACTCGGCACACTATTGTATTGGAATCATGCAAATATGCACATCAAATAAAATAAAACCATAGTCAGCTACGATGGTGCAACATTAAATGAAAAGGGCATGATTTCCTAAGGTTAAGGGGGGGGGTTGTCTAACCCATGGGAGCCTTTGGGGAAAAGCCATGTGTCACCACCCTATTTGTTTTGCTCACCTTCCCTTGTCTCATCCAACCACCTCTTTAGTGTTCTGTCGATTGGCTGGGGTAGTTATTACTGAAAGTGGTGGGTGGCAGGACTGTCAGTCTTTGCCACACGCTCACTCCGCCAGCTATTTCTCCACCTTCACGTGGGTAAGAGAACCACGAATACACCACTCTCTTGGGTTTGGGGTTCATTCTCACACAGGGACATGTAGGGGGGGGATTCAGATGGTCTTCCTCACGTAGAGCTAAGTTAAGAAGGGGTGCGTTTTCTTGTTTGGGGGTTCATCCTCCCTTCTCTGAGGATTGCTGGACGGTGATTATGTTATTCCTCCGGCTAGTGCAGAGCATCGAGTTCCTATTGTATTACCGGACTATGTATTGTCCCGTCCATTATCGTGAACTATGTCTGTAATTCCCCTTGTGAGATGTTTTCTTTCCTGTTAACGCAGAGAATCTGTGCTTACCCTCTCCATTGTCGGCTATGTAAATGTGTCATGGCTCCATTGTTGAGGAGGACTGTTGTTTCCCCACATTGACGGTTGAGTTGCCAGTGCGATTTGAGTTACTTCAGGTTGTGGTGGAGTCATTTTGGCCACGATAGGGCCAAGAATGAATCAGGAATCGTCTTCCCATGTCCGAGCTATGAGTTTGTGTTTTCACCTGTCAATGTTGGGAGTTTGGGTTCCTTCCCATTCACGGACTGTGTATTGTTGCAATCGTTCATTGGGGCTGTTGTCTTCCCCTAGTTTCAGGTTACTTCTTGGTTTCTGAGGCTGCAGAAGTCCCTTGGGGATTGTTGCTGAGTTGTTTTGGCCATGCTAGTGCCAAGAACAACTCTGAAGTGTTGTTTGACCTAAACTATGTTTCACCCTTTTGTTTGGGGTTGTCACCTTGTCGTCTTTATCTTCTTCCCAGAGCTGTGGACTGTTTGTTTTACTGTGGCATGCAGTGGTTGGTCTTTGGACTGTTGAGAGTAGGATTAGAGGCCGGGTATGCTTGAGAAAAATGGTGTTCGGAGCTACTCAGACAGAGTTAGACTGCTGGATTTCTTCTCCACACCCCTTGAAGAGTATTGGAAAAGGGAAGTTAGGGCCTGAGGGACTGTGAAGCAGAGAAATGACTGATTCCTAGTGTCAGATGTGTGGATGCCTTAGAAGTCAGGTTAAATCTGGTGTAGGTGTCCTTAGCTCCCCATTGAGGCCACCGGCTTAGCATTTATCCTTTCCTAGCTCCTTGACGGCCTGATAAACCCCACTGTGGGGGCTTGGTTGATTTGTGTACTTTGGCTATGTGTAAGCTCGCTTTGACCCTTATTCCTTGAGGAATTATGCCCAACTCAGGGGTGGCATTGTTGTTGAGAGATTGACGAGCATGCTGGCCTATGGTTGGGTGGAACATTGTAGCGATGTAGCTGGTTGAGGGACGAGTTCTATCATATGAGTATTCTTGACTATGTCGTATTTGCATTTATATTTACTGATTAATGAATATGATGAACTGTGGTATGCTTGAATGAATGTATGTTTGCTTCCACTATGTATATGAAGGATTATGCATCTTAGTATGTTTTATGTTTAAACTTTTTATTTCAGCAATATATGTCTATTCATATTCATGGAGCTATTTTCCCGTATGTTTGGTGTTAGTAGCGTCGTCTTCGCCGGTCAGAGGGTTGGTGACATTATAGAATGGTATCAGAGCCCAAGGTTGCAGCATGGGCCTGAATGGGCCATGAAAGGTCAGCTAGCAGAGGTAAGTTTCCTTCTACCAAGTAGAAATCAGAAGGAATCTATGCATGACCAGGGGATTTTGAGAATTTTGAAAAAAAATTCTAAGTATTGGAACCATCGGACCATCGGAGGACTCGGTGAGAAGCTCCTCTGATACGTCGAAAATCATAGTCAGAAGGCCACCTGATGGGAGCTACAGAATAAAAAATTGGGAAGTTTTTCTAAGTGTCCAGATTGTCGGCCGTCAAAAACGTTTAGAGGATCGCTTCCCCGATGCAGCGGATAGACCTCCGATGTAGACCCTGATGTCAACAAAAAATAAGGGAATAGCAAGCCGCAGTTTCGGCCATGTTTTCTGTTAATGATCCACAACATCGGTCGAGATATCTTAAGGGATGCAAAAACATTGGTGAAAGTTAGCAGATGGAGCGGCCGATGCACTGGCAGATGAAGGAAATAAAGTTTCCGAAGATTTGTCTAAGTACCGGAAACCTCAGAAAGTTTTAGTTGTTCGAATAGTAGATACATCGGCGAAACTTAGTTGTTTGGATCGCCGATGTGGTGGCAAACGTTGGCAAAGGATAGAGGATGACAACATTGGTACGTCAGCAAAAAATAGGTGATGAAGGTGCCGACGCGGCAGAAGAATAAAGGAAGTTTCACCAAAAATTCTTAAGTATGGAAAACTGTCGACAGAAATTAGAAGATTAGAAGATGATGGAGCCGAAACATCAGCGAAGTTTAGTTGAGCGCATAGCCGATGCAACGGCGAGAAAAGAAGAAGTCGGCCGAAGTGTTAAAGGCATCGAAGAAACTTAGTTGTTTGAGGAACCGATGAAAGGAAGGAAATTCTCAAAAATTTCTAAGAGATGAAACCATTGGCGAAATTTAGAGGTTTGGGTTGCCGACGCAGCAGAAAAGTTTTTGAAATTTTTTCTAAAGGCACGAGATCATTGGAGAAGTTTAGTTGTATTGGTCATTGATGAACATCGGAAATATTAGTGGTTCGTGCACCCGCCGTTGCGGAAGTCTAGAAGACTAATCTTTCGACGAACAGAGGCCCCGACTGTCGATCGAAAATTGTCAAGTTGGTCAGGCCACCGATTAGAAAACATAAAGGGTTGGTGAACAGCCGTTGTAGATGTATATGGGACTAAATTTCTGATGCCACAACAAGATGTCATTTTGACCGCCGATAGATTGTGAGCCGTGGAGAAGATTGATGATTCTGACCACCCACACAACATAAGTGATCCGGAAGGCTTACTTCAGAAAAAATATAGTCAAGGAAACCATCGATACAGCAGAAACTTATAGTTGATAGGGCTGCCGATGAGCGTCAAAGAAATGTAGTCATCTGGGTCGCCGAAGGGTTGGAAGACTAGTCCAGTAAGGATCTGAAACGTCAGAAACTTAGCTGGGAAGAGACCTGATAGGGAGAAAGAGAAATTGGGGTTTCAAGTGGATTTTTCAAGCATCCTTCAATTGTTTTCAGTGGAATTTTTAGCAGTTCCAGCTAGTGTTCCAGTGGGCCTTGCAGTGAATTTTCTCATTGGATTTTTCAGCAGTTTCAAGATTGAAAAGGAAGAAAACCCTAGGTGACTGAAGTTAGCATTCCCGACCAAAGTACAGTTGTGTGTTTTGCCATAATTCTAGAAGTGGTGTGGTCTTCACACCCAGGGTCAGAATGAAGCATGTGGATAGGCGTTGGAAAGCTTATCCAACAGGGAACAAGGGAGAGTCACCATAATTGGGTGTGGAGCAGCAAAGTGCTAGTGATTTCTTGAAAGAGAAATGTGTTGTTGTTAATATGGACAGATCCGGGAATTACATGCCTAGAGGTAGCAAGACCATGAAGTCAAACCAGCTGTTGTGTGGAAAAGGAGTTCCATGCAGGGATGAGGGACTTGAAAAGGGAAATTTCCTTAAACCTTTTCTTGCTAATTACAATTACATTTATAAGTTTCATACATGAAATGTATGAAGATATGCCTTGCATGCATAGGATATTACATGTTGGTAAGATTAGTAAGAATTATACATGTATAATGAACCACTAATGGTAGTTATTGCATTGATGTTGGCATTAGTGGAAAAACCAATGGCAACATGGACATGGTTGAATATGTTGCTGATGCTGACGAATGTGACTAGAAACCTTATGGAGAAAGGGATATAGCAACAAGTCCAGAATCAAAAGTTGGCAAACAAATTCCCTCATTTAGGGTACAATCCCCTCATTTATGTAATTTAAATGAAAGGTTTAGATACCCTCATAAATGAGGGGATTGGCGAACAAACAGCAGGAAATATTTGAATTTTTTAAATTCTGGAAATGCTTCAGTGGCTGTTGTAGCAATGAAAGGTTATATGCATCAAGACTTACTAAGTGCTTGGATGATTGAAGTTCAGGTTCTAGGTAGATTGTTTGGAGCATGGCAATGAAAGTAATACCATGACAAATGCTGGAATACACCATGTGAAAGAGCCAAACCTTATGAGAAGAGTCTCATAGCTATGAAAATAGTTTGTATGAATAATTGGTTGTTAAATTTGAATTTGTGAATTTCGGATTTGAGGAATTGTTGACAACTACTAATCACTATTGGCTAGCATAGAATTGTGTCAAGAGGACGCATTGTAAGTGGGTATTCATGTTATGATAGTAAGCATAAAATTATAATGGGCATAGTAGAGTTGCTTACAAGAGACCCACAATTGAGGATCACCTCATTGCCAAGCAAATCAATTTCTATAGTAAACAGAGTTGCAAATTCTCATTGAATTTAATTACTAATGTCATTGCTTGGTTATGGAACAATCAAAGTTGGATTGTATTATCAGATAATGATAGAATATTTGGCTATTTGATGAATGTGATAGGGGTACACATTGCAGGAATATCATGTGTGATGGCCTGCAGGAGCCAAACTTCATGGGAAGGTTTTCCCTTATCTTGGAAATGGGTTTCGGGTGAAACTCCATTGGACATTTGGAAATGTCTCATCTGCACTACATGTTTGGTAAGCAACATGAGTGAGATGGTATAGAATGTGAAAGGAATTGGGATGGCAAACTGAGGGACTGTTAACTCAGAGAAGGGAGCCCCCATTCCTCCTCAATGAAGGAATACTGCCTCGACAAATGGATAAGTGTTCTGTGACCCTAGCTAAGAATATGCATGTCAATTGTTGAATTCAATATGCAAAGCATGTTTTGATTTTATTTCCATTATGGCAGATTGCTTGAGTATGAATAAGGCCTACATGGAACACACCAGAAAAGGGTGCACACTCTTCCGATGTCGGATCATGGAAGGGTTTTTCAATATTGATTACACCCTAGGGAGTGGACACACTCCTGGTGTCTCAATACTTGATAGTGAATGGTGTGAAATGTGGTTACAATTTTAGAACAATAACGCTAACGAATATGATTATATTGTTTGTGTTGTCAGGATAAATAGATGTAGCCTGGTATTTTACACTAAATGGACAATGGCTTGAGCTCATCCTACCTTCTACAGAGAAGGAGACATTCCTGAGGGACTACCAACTCAGAGAAGGGAGTGGTCTCTTGTGTGATATGGGGTAGTGGAATTAGAGCTCACTACCGGAATTGAGACATTCTTGAGGGACTGTCAACTCAGAGAAGGGAGTGGTCTCTTGTGTTGATATAAGTGCATGTGTTATTGTAGATGGCCTGATAAACCCAACGGTGTTGGCCTGGCTAATGATTGATTGTTGATATAAATGCAGGCGATTTGTTGACGGTCTGATAAACCCAACTGAAGATTGGCTTGACTGTGCCTGATATATGTATAAAAGGATGTTGTGAAGTAGCCTGCATGCTGGTCTAACATCCAAGTCCATAGGCGATCCCAAGGCTTGCAAAGTGAAGCAAGATCCTATGGACCAACGAGAAAACGCACAATACAGATAAGTATTGGATTATTTTGCAATATCTTGCTTATGAATATACGTGTGTATATGATTTGGTTATGATGTTTTAAGCTCTTATTTAAAGAGGTAAAAAAATCAATGAGAAAAAACTAAACATGTGAATTGATTCAATGTTTGAATATAGGTATCGCTAGAAGCGAGGACTATGAGAGCATCCTAGGGGTGCATGTGGACATGTGACTGTCCTGAAGAGCTCAGAATGAGCAGTAATGAAAAAGTTGCTAGTGAGACTGTGAAGTTCCTAGCAGCTGAGACAAACCATGTGGGGAGGCTCCATGGTTGAGAGGTTTGAAATAGACTGGAGACACTAAGTGTCATGACCATGAGGGATTGGTCCAGCATTCATGATGAAGTGAAAGAGGCTGAGAGCATGAAAAGCCACAGCGGTGGTGTGGGTTCCAGGATGGAACAAAACAAAGAGGGGAAAAACTCTTGCTGCTTTCTCTTTCCTTTTGATTATATATATATATATATATATATATATATATGTGTGTGTGTGTGTGTGTGTGTGTGTGTGTGTGTATTTACGCATTGTGAAAACAAAATATCGTTGAATGCATGCATGACTGAAAATAGAATATGTGTATTTGCTTAAAGTAAATTGTGAATGCTGGGATGATTAATTCCCTGCCTAAGAATGGACATGAATGAGCTCATGTTCCTATTGGGAAGGCATGGAAAATATGAAAGTATCCTCGATGAGGCTTGGATTGTCATGCCAATTGGGCAATTAATGGACTGATTTTAATGCCTATATTATGCTTGGTCTAACAGAGTTTCAATGATGCATTTCACAGATGAAAGGTGAAATCCAGTGGTGCACATTGAGCATGGTAGTAGACCAAAAGTTGCTGGACTTGGCTGAAAGTCTCCTCCAAATGATTTCCAGGACCCAAGAGAATCTTGGAGAGATGCTCAAGATACATAAAAGGCAGAATGAGATGAGCCACAAGATTTTGCAAGACTCTATTGGTTTGCAAAAGGAGGTCAAAAGCCTTCTGGGAGCAATCCGTAAAGGCAAGGAAAGTGGATCAATGATGGGACATTCGTTGAAGCAATTCGTTAAGAAACGTCCCATGCATGAGGACTCAAAGGAAATTGAGCAAGAAAAGATGAAGCAACTAGTGAAATGCTGGAAATGCGGAGGACATCATTTACACCGGGACTACCCAACAAGGGAAGCTAAAGAGGGCCGCAGCCATAAAGTTCTGAGGCTTCTGGATAAGCCAAGAGCTAAGAACAAGTAAGAGAAGTTCGTGGAAGCTGAGGGGCTTGGTCCAAAACATTCAAAGTAAATAATTGAACATGGGACAGATCTACAAAATTTTGAAATTTTGGATTTGCAAATTGTATATGTATTCCTATGTATTGGAACACCGAGGATAGTGTTATTCCAAGGGGGAGGGGATTGCGATGTCCCCGGTTTTGACCCCGGTTACATTAAAGGTACACAATGTATATATTGTAATTAATCATGGTGAGGATCTAAAGGCAAAAACCCCACCATCGATTTGGTTGTGTAAGTTTGGTAATCGGAATTGTTGCCGATGGTATATCAAGCTACCCGACACACTATTGTATTGGCATCATGTAAATATGCACATCAAATAAAATAAACCCACAGCCAGCTACAATGGTGCAACGTTAAATGAAAAGGGCATGATTTCATAAGGTTAAGGGGGGGGTTGTCTAACCCGTGGGAGCATTTGGGGAAAATCCATGTGTCACCACCCTATTTGTTTTTCTCACCTTCCCTTGTCTCATCCAACCACCTCTTTAGTGTTCTATTGATTGGATGGGGCAATTATTGCTGGAAGTGGTGGGTGGCAGGACTGTCAGTCTTTTCCACTCGCTTACTCCACCAGCCGTTTCTCCACCTTCACATGGGTAAGAGAACCACGACTATGCCACTCTCTTGGGGTTGGGGTTCACTCTCACACAGGGACGCGCAGGGGGGGGATTAAGATGGTCTTCCTCACGTAGAGCTAAGTTAAGAAGGGGTGTGTTTTCTTGTTTGGGGGTTCATCCTCCCTTCTCTGAGGATTGTTGGCTGGTGATTATGTTCTTCCTCCAGCCAGTGTAGAGCATGGAGTTCCTGTTGTATTACCGGACTATGTATTGTCACATCCATGATCGTGAACCATGTCTGTAATTCCCCTTGTGAGATGTTTTCTTTCCTATTAACTTAGAGAGTCTGTGCTTACCCTCTCCATTGCTGACTATGTAAATGTGTCATGGCTCCATTGTTGAGGAGGACTATTGTTTCCCCACATTGACGGTTGAGTTGCCGGTGCGATTTGAGTTACTGCAGGTTGTGGTGGAGTTGTTTTGGCCACGATAGGGCCAAGAAAAACTTAGGAATTGTCTTCCCCTATCCAAGCTGTGAGTTTTTGTTTTCCCCTGTCAATGTTGGGAGTTTGGCTTCCTTCCCATTTGCGAACTGCGTATTGTTGCCATCGTTCATTGGGGTTATTGTCTTACCCTAGTTTCAGGTTACTTCTTGGTTGCTGAGGCTACATACGTCCCTTGGGGATTGTTGCTGAGTTGTTTTGGCCATGCTAGGGCCAAGAACAACTCTGAAGTGTTGTTTGACCTGAACTATGTTTCACCCTTTTGTTTGGGGTTGTCACCCTGTTGTATTTACCTTCTTCCCAGAGCTGTGGATTGTTTGTTTTACTGCGACATGTAGTGGTTGGTATTTGGACTGTTGAGAGTAGGATTAGAGGCTAGGTATGCTTGAGAAAACTAGTGTTTGGAGCCACTCAGACAGAGTTAGACTGCTAGCTTTCTTCTCCACACCCCTTGAAGAGTATTGGAAAAGGGAAGTCAAGGCCTGAGGGGCTATGAAGCAGAGAAAGGAATGATTCCTGGTTTCGAGTGTGTGGATTCCTTAGAAGTCAGGTTAAATTTGGTGTAGGTGTCCTTAGCTCCCCATTGAGGCCACCTAATTAGCATTTAGCCTTTCCTAGCTCCTTGATGGCTTGATAAACCCCACTGTGGGGGCTTGGATGATTTGTGTACCGTGGCTATGTGTAATCCTACTTTGACCCTTATTCCTTGAGCAATCATGCCCAGCTCGGGGGTGGCAGTGTTGCTAAGAGATTGATGAGCACGCTGGCGTATGGTTGGGTGGAATGTTGCAGCGATGTAGCCAATTGTGGGACGAGTTCTATCAGATGAGTATTCTTGACTATGTTGTCTCTGCATTTATATTTACTTATTAATGAATATGATGAACATGTGGTATTCTTGAATGAATGTATGTTTTCTTTTGCTATGTATATGAAGGATTATGCATCTTAATATGTTTTATGTTTAAGCTTTTTATTTCAGCAATATATGCATGTTCATCTTCATGGGGCTATTTGCCCGTATGTTTTGTGTTAGTAGCGTCCTATTCATCGGTCATAGGGTCAGGGACGTTACACATAGGTACCCATATTTGACATTAATTAATCATCTTTGTCTTATTCCTAGATTCCTAGATTTCACACTGTGCTAGTTGGCTTCCACATGCACCTAGAAGTCAACACATGCTAAAAATGGGTCATGGAGCGCTTTGGAAGCATCCTGGAAACAATTTTAGGAATTCTAATTTTATTCTTGGTTCCTAAAAGTGCATTTCTTCTTTTTATGAAAGCTGCCTTTCTTTACAACAATTTTAAGGCAAAAGGGAAAAGCTAGTCTAGGTGTAACTGCCTTGTTTTTTTCCCACGTCCTCCTCCTTCCTTTTCTCCAACCAAAAGCATGAATTATTTGTATTTCCATTACTTATTATCTTTTCCACTTGATTTATCCAATTTGTGAGCATCTTCATATATTTGGAAAGAGCTTTATGTACCTATGGGGGATTTGACTAGTTTTAGTAAGCCTATTTTTTTACCAATTCAAATAATATCCTTATACTTTCAAATATTTCATGTAATTATATGTTTGAGAAGCCTATTACTTCATATGGTTGGCTGATGTACACTTATTCAATACAGGATTAAGTTATGCTCCAATTTCAGTCTCCTTTTGTATGAATTTTGCATGTTTGATTAGCAATTTTGTGTGTAATTGTTCTATCTCTTGGGTTCAATTTCCACACACCTATGGATGCAAGGAAGTGGATAGATTATAGTGTGTATCATGATCACATGATTGGGGTGTGAGATACATTCTACAGTATAGAGACTATTCCAGAGAAACTCTTACAGGATGAAGAGGGATGACACCAATGAAGAGTGCAATATCTATAGAGGGACAACTTCCAGAGACAAAGGGAGCTTCTAAAACAAACAATGTGAGACTGGAGTGTGATTCTAGTAGAGGAAAAGCCAATAATTTTCATGTGAAGAAAAATTGGTTAGCTTTAATGTCCCAAATTTTGCATTGGGTCACAATGGCCAAATCACATTTTCCATATTCATGAAATTTGTCAAATTGATGCTAAAGGTGTAATAATTTCCAAAGAGGAAAATCACTAGTTTCCTAGGTTGGGGGTGGAAGATTTGAGATTTGGAATAAGGAGGAAAATAAATGATGTTTGAACATTATACTAGCATAAATAATTAATAAAGGAGATAAATAAATAAATACAAGGTAAAATCAAAGTGACAATTGATCATGAAGACACATGGAGAATGTGGGACCCACACAAGCTAGAATTCTTATGTTAAATGGCATTCACCTCTTGCAATCTCAAATATATGGAAATCCTAATGTTTTGGATGGATTATAAGGTCAATATACTTCATAGGTCGAATTTGGGATGAAGTGTAACTTACATGAGCAAGAAAGACCTAAATGGGGAGTTTCATGGACACTTGGCGAGATTCCCCTCACACTTATGACATCTATGACACCAGTGATGGAGATTCTATGACAGTTATGACACAAGTCAGATATGAAGGATGACATATGACATCTCTAACATATCAGGTCAAAATAGAGAATCCAATAGAGCTCTCATGTAATTTGGAGAATCCCAATGGGTTCATACTCAATTTGGGAGAAGATGCAAGGTGAAGAGAGAGGCCACATGTCATAGCATGAGCAGCCACACCAATTCGACTTGGATTTGGTTTATGGATGTATTTGGAAGCTTTTGAGACCATTGATTTTTATAAAATACAGGAAGCAACCATGCGAAGGATATTTTTGATCAGTTGTGAAATTTGTTGTTGTGAAGAGAGAGAGCTAGTGAGTGACTAGTTCATGCTTGAGCCAATTTCGGGGGTGAAAGATTCCCATCCTAATTGGTGATTGGAGAGGAAAATAATGTTTTTAAAGGATATTAAATGGATTTATAATATACAGGTTTAGCTACAAAATCTCATGGACACTTCAGTATTCAGCTCATTCCCCCTTCCATCTCACATTCTTTCACCATATTTCAGCCTGGTGGAGTGACGCGCACTTGGTGAGCCATTTATGTTTTTGAGGGAGATACTCTTGCTCCAGAATTTTGTATTCTGATGTAAATACTCTGGTCTCTCTCTTCATAATGTTATCAGGAATAAATTCCAAGAAATCTCATGTATTAGTGATCAATAATAAAGAAACATTGCCATTTCCCCACCTCCTTGTTGTAAACTCTTATAATATTGATAGATTTGAATGGATGTGTAAAATATTGATGATTTATGAATGAATGGACTGTAATTAAATAATATTAGGTTTTTCATATTCATTAAATTATAATTTTTGGCCATTGGGTCAAATTTCATAGCAATTGGAGCAAACTACATCTCATTTCCCCAAGGGTCCAAAACTAGTCTTTTTCATATCTGATTGAAAGAACTGATAAAATCCATGGGAGTTTGATTGGTTCTGAATTTGAGTATATGATAATTTATTATAAACATACCCTTCTTCAATTTTATAATTCGAGTGAGTTTCTGAACATTTGGGAAGCCATTCCGGCAATTACCCGGGAGGGATTTGAGCCCCAAAATTGTTAGTTAAAGTATCTATCTTATTCAGAATTTGACATAGACTTGTAGAAGTAATTGTAAGGAAATAATACACCCCTTAACATTATAATTAGGTTATTATATCATTCATACATCTTCTAGTACAATTCAAGAGCACTTGGACCTATTTTGAGTCATCTACCATCGGGGGTTGGAACCTCAAAATTACTAGTAAATTCATGGAGTTCCCTTGGATACCTATTCGACCCCAAAAACACATATTATGCTTCAAATATACTTTAATTAATGTATGATAACATATCCAAATATCATACCCACCATTAGTGAAGGTTGTACATTTTTGTGAAGAGATTTGTTCTAGGACCCAAGGGGGATTTCCACCTCCCAAATTGACTAATCTTGTCCTGAAACGTATTCCCTTTAAAATTTTAGACCATGGTTGGGTATATAAGTTAATTATATGTCTGATATATGTGATAATATGTCCCATCACCCCTCAATACCTTCCTCGCAAAGTTTGAAAGAAATTGGCAGAATTTTGGATCATTTGAATCCATATAACTAGAGTTGTAAGAAGATGAATTTGAGTACATTGTGAAAGAATTGAAGAATTGGCCATTTTGATAAAATTTCCAAAAAGGAGATATTAAATGAGCATTTTATCTGAATATGTCCTTCATGTGATGATCCATAACATGAAGGGACATTAGACATAACCTTTCTAGAGAGGAGTTTAAAAAGGGTGAGCATTTCTTATATTGTGTGAGAAGCACATGAGCAGATTACCTGATTTTGTGAGGAAGCAATTTATCTTCTTCGGGGATAATTTGGAAGCAATGGTGAACACCTTCCTCGATAAGAGAGAGTGTTGAATTTTCTACCAAGGAAGTGTTCCCCTAGTGAATTTATGCCTAAGTCACTAATATGGGATGAGTGATGTGACCATATGGATGAGCGAGATGATGCTTCTAAACATGTGGAATTGGTGCAAAGTGCAATATCTGTAGAGGGGTGATGTCCAAAGACAGAGGAAGATTCTACAACAAACACTATGAGACTGGAGTGTGATTCTGGTGGAGGAAAAGGCAGAGGGACTTCCCATGCAAACCAAAAGTGGTGAGCATTGCAGCTCAACATGTCCTTCATGTGATAATCCCTAACATGAAGGGACATTAGACATGAGATTTCTAGAGAGGAGTTTGTAAAGGGTGGGAATTTCTTTTATTGTGTGAGAAGCACATGATCAGATTACTAGCTTTGGTGAGGAAGCAGTTTATCTTCTTCAAGGATAAGTTGAAAGCGATGGTGAACACCTTCCTCGATAAGAGAGAGAGGGTTGAATTTTGTACCAACGAAGTGTTCCCCTAGTGAATTTATGACTAAGTAACTAAAAAGGGGAAAAGTGATGTGACCTTTGTATTAATTACTTGAGACAAGTAATTAATTCACTTTATAGTCATAAAATGACTTTTTAATAAATTTAAGTTGTGGTGGAGAGAGAAAATATTTAATGGAGGAAAAAGTGATTTTTCTCATACATTGATGTGAGAACACTAGACTCAATGATGGCCCTTGATATAGTGACTGTTCAACTACCCCAGAAGGTGAAATGAAGAGAGTTGGAGAGGAGTTTGACTTCTTGAGAGGAGAAGAAGAAACAGAGACATAGCATTGTGGGAACACATTCTAATGAAACCTACAACATTGTTCAACAACACACAAAAAAAAGATAGCAGACACACATTCCAAGGAGGATTGATAACATATCCCTCAATGACTGGAACATTTTTCAAGGGAGTGTTTTCAACATTTGCAAAGGCCATACTATTATATTTTGAAGTAGTCCATACAGAGAAATTTGTATAGGGACACAAATTTCTAGGAATTATCTTGCACAAAATTCGAGGATAGAATTTAATATTAGAGTGGTACAAATTTCCAAACTATGATTTGCATATAAACCGAGGAAAACTATAGCATGTTTTGCACAGAATTCGAGATTGAGACTATACTGTATTGTCCCAGGAAAAGGCAAGAATTTCTAGGCTAGAAGATGGCACATATTACAAGATAAGATTATCATTAAATGTTAATTAAGGTTGTCGTACATTTCATTTTGAAGAAGAAATAAAATTACTCTCTCAGGAGTTTTCCTTTTGGGTTTTTCCTGGGCAAGTTAGCCAAACATCAGAGTCTAAAAATTTTCTTGTGTATGGCTATTATGTTAACTATGCTCTCAGTTTTTTTATAGAATTCTCATGTGCTTCTAGTTCAGAAATGTTTATGAGTTAAATTTGATTTGTAGTTGTTAATTGTTGAATAATATTGTGTATTAAACAATGATAATATGAGTTTAACTTGAAGGTTGTTTGAGAATTCAAAATCTACATGGTATCAGAGCTTTGTTGAAAAGAGAAGGGCATATTTACTGTTAGTGACTTTGAAACTTCAAAGGGAGTTTTCTTTTGTTCATCAAATGTATATTTGGACTTACATTTTTAGTGAGATGGCTATCGGGTTAAGGTTGGAGGATAGGCTATATGGGGAAGCCAAATTCATTCCTTGGAAGGCAAGGATAATGTTGATTCTACAAGAGAATGAACTAATGGGATAAGGTAGTGAACAATACTAAAACAAATCCTATACAGATACCCGCAGCCACTGATGTAGCAACATTGACAACCTTCAATTAGAAGGACACCAGGGGAAAGAGGATAATACTTGATGTTGTGAAGGGTCATGCAATCCCACACTTGACTTCTAAGGCCCCAACTTATATGATGTGGGATGCCCTGACCAATTTGTACCAAATTTTGAATGAAAATTGAAAAATGGTACTACAAGAGAAGTTGAAGACTATAAGAATGGCTACATTTGAGAATGTTGCTTCTTCCCTAAATTGGACCACTTAGGTGAGGGACGAGCTAGGAGCAGTTGGGGAGAAGGTCAATGGCACTGAGCTAGTGCAGATAACCTTGAATGACATAACAAAGAGATGGGTTTTTTTCATGGAGGCCATTGTATCCAGAGAGAACATTCCTTCTTGGGACCGTATTTGGGACGAATTCATGCAAGAGTAGACCCGGAGAAGTTATGTGCATGATAGCTCATGAAACGGTAAGGATGAAGAGCAGAACGTTTCCTTGTCAACTACAGGAAAGAAGTCCAAGAAGGGCCCAACGGGGAGGGTTAAGCAACAAATAGGTGATAAAAATAAGGACCTGCCAGAGTTAGGTGTTATGCATGCAATATGTTTGGCCATTATGGTGGACAATGTCCTAATAAGAAGAGGGGAAAGCAGTAGAAGGATGAACAAGTTGTATCTACAAATATGATAGAGAGTTACTCTACAAAGTTTGAGAAGGGATTATCATTTGAGTTGTGGAAGTAGTAGACATGTGGATCCAGGGAAGTGGATAGTTGAGAGCGCATATTGTGATCACATGACTGGGTTGTGAGATGCATTTCTCACTATAAAAACTATTTCAGAGCAGATCATATGGGATGGAGAGGGAACATGTATGTAGTCAAAGGAGTGGGATGAGTATGGTTCCAGATAGAGTTTAGAGAGCTTCTGGAGGTATCAGGAATGCTTTATGTTTTATTCCTAAAAGATAGCATACTCTCTATTCTATCCTTGGCAGGTGCAGGGTATGCAGTGGTGTTCAAGAGTGAACACATATGTATCTATCCAGTGGGAGTGGATCTAATTGATCTTGTGTTGACTAGTCATCAGAGAGATGGTGAGAATGTGGTGTGTGGTCAGCCTAAATCAAGAGGATTTGGGTGGTTGATAGGACCATATTCTGAGACAAAGGAAGAGAAATAAGCTCCAAGGATTGATGTGGCATCGAGTATTCAATCCTTGGTTCAAAGGGGAGAGCGAGATGCTCTGAAGATCAAAGTGGTAGTGAGTATTCAGTCTACGATTCATGGGAGTACACAAGAATATACTTCTTCTAGTGCTAGCAAGAGGTTCAACTGGTGTGACTTATCACTGATGGATGAGCGAGATGAGACTTCTTGACATGTGACACCAATGTAAAGTGCAAGATCTGTAGATGGATGGCTTCTAGAGATAGAGGGGGATTCTACAACAAATAATGTGAGACTGGAGTGATTCTGGTGGAGGAAAATCCAAAAGGACTTCCCGTGCAAAGCAGAAGTGGTGAATATTGTAGATGAGTATGTCCTTCATGTGACGATTCCTGACATGATGGTACATTATACATGAACTTTCTAGAGAGTAGTTTAGAAAGGGTGGCCATTTATTATATTGTGTGAGAAGCACATGAGCAGATTACTAGCTTTGGTGAGGAAGTAGTTTATCTTCTCCAGGGATAAGTTGGAAGCAATGGTCAACACCTTCCTCAATAAGGGGGGTGTTGAATTTTGTGCCAAGGAAGTGTTCCCCTAGTGACTTTGTGCCTGAGTCACTAAAAGGGGTCAAGTGATGTGACCCTTATATTAATTACTTGAGACAAGTAATTAATTCACTTCTTAGTCATAAATTTTCTTCTTTAATTAATTTGTCCCAAGTATTTATATGGTTCTAAATGCAAAACTAGATGAAACATTTAACTTTTAATGGAATATTACATAACCATAACCGATATTGAGTTTTAACAGGAGAAATAGGATGAATATAGGAAACAATAAGATCGTAAGACAAACTAGTGGTGACCTTGCTAGTAATTTTATTGTGCATCCAAAGTAAAGAGTAACTAACATATTTTAATATGATACACCCATGATTCAAGACTTTTCTAAAAACGGTCCATTCTGCCTTCCAACTACCACCCAAGTCCAGGTCCTTAGCCATTAACCAATAGGATTACCAATTTGATCCATCACTATAATTACAGGCTTAATTGAGAGTAGTAATGTCGTAATCACGTAAATATTCCCTCAGCTCCTCCAAGAGAACAAAGGAATAATTATTTCCTACAATAGGGTCTATTCCCAATCTTATATGTTTCCCATCGCTAGCCTTCCAACCCAATTCCCTGGTGATCCAGGAGAGAGATATTACGAAACCATTCCAGAATAAGGAGGAACCTTGAACATAGAAATGTTGTTTACGCAACCAATCTTCAATAGATAGGTTTTTAAGGTATTTTTGGTGACTGATATGGTTCCAAGTTCCAGTGTCGTTCAATACTATCCAAAAGATTTTCAGACTGAGAGATGTGCAAAACCAATCCAAGTTTTTAATTTCCCATCCTCCATAGTTATAAGGTTTATTGATAGTGTTTCAGTCTACCAGGTGCATCTTATCTTTGCTACTCGAGCTTCCCCAAAGAAACAAAAATGTGCAAGGTTAAAGACTGTTCAGAATAGTCTTGGGAATCCTAGATAATGCAAACCAATAAACTGGTAAACCCGACAGCACAGACCTGACTAGGATCAATCTTCCTCCAAGAGTTAGCATTCTATAATACCAAATTCTAGTTCTTTTCTCAAAAAAAATTATGATCCACCTTTAGTCATTTGTGCCATAACCCAGTGGTTTAAGATAGTATCCAAGATACTTAAATCCTTTGACTAAGGGTTCCATATTGAAAGGGAGGATGGTAGAGATGATATCCCTAATCTCTTCATCGAATTTAGTGTACATAAAGGATGAATTTTGCAAACTAATTCTCATGCTCGAAGCTGAGAAGAAGAGATCAAGAATGTCCTTGTAAACCTGCCATTCTTCCATTGTCCCCAATCCAAATAGAATCGCATCATCAACAAAGAGAAAATGTGTTAAAGAAAGGGTTGAGGAGACTTTAATCCCTTTAATCTTACCTTTCCTCTGTGCATAATTAAGAAGAATACTAGGACTGTCTATAACCAGTAAGAATAGGAGTGGTGATAGGGGGCAACCCTGAAGGATGTCACAAGATGGAATGAAGAATTTTTTCGGGGTGCCATTTAAAAGAACTGCAAAATTTGAAGAGCTAACACATCCCATGATCTAGTTCACTCCATCCACACAAACATCAATTTGTAGAAGTACAAGCCTAGAAAATGTCCAATTCACCCTATCAAAAGCTTTGAAAAGATCTATTTTGAGAACCACTGCCTTCATCCTTTTCGTTTTGACGGTGTGCAGAATTTCCTGTGTGATGCCCACAGGCTAAAGAATATGTCTATTTTTCAGGAAACCATACTGATGTGCTGAGATAGACTTGTACAAAAAAGGATTTAGACAATTAAAAACAATTTTTTAAATGAGTTTATAAATCAGATTACATAGAGAGATAGGTCGGAAGTATGCAAAAGTTTGTGGATTATCACACTTTGGAATAAGGGTAAGGAATGTGGCATTAATAGAATTAATAAGCTTTCCCTAAATCCGTGATTGTTCAGCAGTTGTTAGTAGGTACATACCCACTAGATCAAAGAACCAGATAAATAATTCCATGGGCCACCCATTAGGACCGGGGATTTTGTCATTTTGAAGCCTTTTAACACTCCAACTTCAGATAGTGAAATCTCTAAAAGAAAGATACTTTCTTCTTCCTCCTGAATATAAGAGGGAAAGAGATTGATAACCTTAAGTTGGTCAACAATATTAGTGTTCCCTCATATTTGAACAAATCCGAGAAGTGATTCCCCCCCAACACTTTTAGTTGATCCTCCTCATCAATCAAATCGCCAT
Source organism: Pseudotsuga menziesii (assembly GCA_001517045.1). NCBI lineage: Eukaryota > Viridiplantae > Streptophyta > Pinopsida > Pinales > Pinaceae > Pseudotsuga > Pseudotsuga menziesii. The sequence continues at coordinate 126,735 of LPNX010760184.1, read as the reverse complement.
CCTGATTCTGAGTGCCCAAATGGCTTTGGAATTTCTCCTCGCAGAAGCAAAACTATGAATTTTTTTTTTAGCACCCCCTTGACTAATCCAGTTGGATCTTCTCTTAAGTTTCCACGTCAAGGCCTCATGTGCTAGATACTCCTTCTTATCACATTTCAGTGATGCAAGATGCAAAGTTTCCATCTCAGTAAGAATACCCGAGGGCTTAGATGTAAGGAGGGAATGGATCTCCTTCTCAATTTCAGTAATGATTTTTGTACTGCTAAGCACTTGCTTTTTTCCCAATCTTTTACAACACATTTGAGTATTTTGAGTTTGTAGTTCAAAATAGACATGTGATCTACAACAGCCTAAGAAAGGAATCATAGGTCCAAGATGGGATAACAATAGAGGAAAAATCCTTCTCCAGAAGCCAGGCACGATTGAACTTAAAGGGATAGTGGTGAGAGAAAGGGTTGACATCCCATTCCAGGAAAACTAGGAAGTGGAATGAAATCTCCGAGGGATGACAAGTTCTGAAATGACAGAGAAGAGGAAGAAGAAGATCCAAGGCAATGAAACTATCCAATATTTTGTTGATTCCCTCAATTCCTCCACGATCGTTTCTCCAAGTAGGATCAGAACAGGGAGGAGACAAGTCCACCATTTTGGTATTAGCCAGTAGTTGGGAGAAAAAGGGGGCCACATGATAAACACGGACCTTGACACCCCATATCTTAGCATCAAATAGGGTGAAATTAAGGTCTCTAGCAAGGATTAGATTAGAAAGTTCAAAAATACCCCCACTCAGCATTGTTCCAAAAATCCCCCCTTTTCAAATATGGGCCATAGCAGTTAAGAACAGAGAGCTGAGAGTTAATGCCCTTTAATATGGCTTTAACTAGGATACCATCGCATGAGACAAAAGCTTTGCAACAAGCAATTAAAGGATTTCAAGCAATTATGAGGCCTCCAGATAGGCCTAAGGAGTCAATGGCACAGAACTCCCAACCAGACTTGATTGTAGAAAAAATACGAAGTGCTTGATAATGGTCACACATAGTTTCCTATATGACGATCATATTAGGATTTAAATCCATGAACAATGACCTAAGGGGTTTTTTGTTTGGTAAGCCCCCAAAAAACATGGATGTTCATGGTGAGAAGTGTCATGGGGAACCAGGACCAGTGGGTGACACTGCTCTAAGTACCCGAGAGGTTAACATACTATGCAAGGTTGAGGTTTCTTTGGCTGCTTCCTTGATTCTAACTGATAGAGGATTATAATGTTCAAATGTCCCCATATCCCCCAAAGGTTTGGAAGGAGGTTTAATTTTTTCAGGATTTATGGATAGTGATATTTTCGAATATAATTGAATCCAAGGGGAGTGTGGAGGGAGAGAGGGGGGTTTTGTCAAAAAATATAGATAGGGTTTTAAGAAGGGATGGATCAGTAATGGAAGGAGAGTCTCTTGGATTAACAGATGAAGGAGAAACATGTTCGCTAGAATCTCTTGAAAGGGGAGGAAAATCTCCATGAGTGAAGAGAGGCACAATCAAGTTGGGCACTGAAGGAGTACCAAATCTAGAAGGTGCAAGGAACTCAGCATAAGTCGAGGAAGGGGATACAAGGGGACCCGAAACTAGAGAAGTGCTCAAAGGAAAGGAGAAAGAAGGGGGAGTGACCAGAGGGCAGTTAATACTTTTCAACACAAAGAAATCCTTCTGAGTATCCATAGAGCAGTTTGGAAGAGACAATCTAGCACAATTTTCTACATCTTCAATATAAAGTAATTGACCCTTTGTAAAATCACCATAGAGAGTGGGAGAAGATGAGCCATACACACCTGCAGGTGACAATGAAGCATTGATGTCTATAGTAGGAGACTCATATGGAGGAGAGTGCGAGGGTTGGGCATCCTTTTCAAAACCTCTAGGCCGAGATACACTGTGCACGAGAGAGGTGCAGGAGCTTCTGAGATTTCCAGTTTCATGGAAAAAACTGCATCGAAAGGGCACATTTAAGTAGTCAAGTCTTTGGCATATGATCGTGTCATTGCAGACAATGTAAATCTCAACAAGCAAGTTGTCTGAAACATCCAATTCAATCTTGATACCCGAGCCATACGCTTATGAAAAATAAGGTGAAGATCTTGCTCAACTGCTAGGAAACGCCCGAGTGAGTTCGCGAGACCAATCAAGAACTCTCTGTTCCAAAGCGGAAAGGGGAGGGCCGACAGAAGAACCCATAAGTGACACTTAACCACCCTCTCCCATTTAAGCTGGAATGCCATTGAATTAGGACTAGAGACCCTTTTGAATGGTCCACAATGAGCCAAGGATAATCACGACATCCTTTTCTTCTAGGAAGACCATCCATTTATTTTCCAATAGGATAATGGTTGGAATATAGTCGAGGAGCGGTTTCTAGTGGAGAGTAGACCACTCAACCCACTCGTTTTTGTTCAAGTTATAGTAATCCAACCTCCCTGTAAGTTCTCTGCTGCAAAGAGCCTCAAATTTGTTCATCAACACATGCCTACCTAAGCCTATAACTACGTTTAGCTGCAAGGGCCTTCACTGCTTTGGTTTTTCTGCGGGAGCGAAAGGAGGTGTTGTCACATTTTTGCGTCAAACTCGTGACCCCGTAAGAGGAAGTGGACCATAATTGGTGTTGGAGCCCATTTTCCAAGGCCCGATCTGTGATACCATAAAAGACTACCCTGAAAACCCAAGTGCTGGGTGAAGAGAAAGAACTGAGAAGAAAAAGAACCTGAGAGAAATAAAACCATCGCCGCGTGAAAATCTAGTGGCAAACAACTGGGAGAAAATCCCCAAAACAAAGTATCGAAAAAAAATAGATGCAGAATAAGTAAAACTTGGGTGGAATAAAAAACAGTCCTGACTCTCAAATATAAACCCAATAACGTACCCCAGGTCATCTGACAAGAGCCTATAAAAGTGCTCTAAAAGGTCAACCTAACAACCTTGAAGACCCTAAAAGAACCCAAAATCCAGACCAAAACCAAAGATGAGGCTAACAGGAAAGTGAATAAAAAACAATGTAAATCATGAGAAGTCTCCAAATTGTACACAGTTTTCATAAAAGAACAGATAAGTTAGAAAGATAAATTCCTACTTTTTTAGAAACATGGTTGATACTAAGCCCTCCGGATGTAGGGAAAAATCCATGTGAGGAAACTAGTAAAAAGAAAAACACATCAAACAAAGAACTGGTCTCCACCCATTGTATGTTTATATAAGTAATGTAGTTTAAGCTCAATGTCAAGTAAATGTTTGGATATGTAAATGTTGCTTTTATAAATTATATGGTAAGTTTGTTATGGTAAACTCAGTCAATGTGTTATTATTAAATAAATATATTTTATAGTTATCTAAAATCTTTAGTAGAGATATTATTAAAAAAAAATATTATGTAATTATGGTTTAAGATTGTTAGTAAGAAAATTTAAATTCAACAAATGTCATCACTAGTAGAGATATTATTAAAGAAATCTATTATATAATTATGGTTTAAGATTGCTACTAAGAAAAGTTAAACTCAACCAATTTAATAATGTCATTATTAAATAAATATATTGTATAATGGTTTACTTTAGTAGAAATATTATTAATGAAATAAATTATATAATTATGGTTTAAGATTTCTGGTAAGTAAAGTTAAACTCAACCAATGTAATTATTATTAAGGAAATATATTGTATGATCTTAGATTGCGAGTGAGGAGAGTTAATATGAACTTATGTAAATATTATTTTAAAATTGCTATTATATAATGGCTTAAGATTGCTAGTAGAGAGAGTTAAACTTAACTTAATTATTATTAAATAATGATATAAGATGGTTATTAAAAAAAACTAAACTCAATCAATATATTTATTATTAAAGAAATATATTATTTAATAGTCCAAGATTGCAAGTAAAGAGAACTAAATTCCATCTATATAATTATTTATTTAAGTAAAAAAGAAAATACTTTAAAGAATGTAGAGGTAATCCTTATGGGGAAATATAAATTACTTCATTTTCTTCCCACAAGAAAATCAATCATCATCCCTTGTAACTTCTTTGTTGTTATTCATTTCATCATTCTCAAGTTTATAATTTACATATCCGATGTTATGTTCTTCATTGATAACTATTAACCAAACTGATCAATCAACATCATGAGTGGAATTTGCAAACCATGAATGATTTATCAATGACTTTAGATATGCATATATTTTGGGAAAGTTAAGGATCCGTCACCTACTTTGTATAAAATTATGTTATTTTGCAAGCTATTTCGATAAGACATTCAACATATTGGATTCAACTCTTTATCTCTACAGTGAAAAATATGAAAAGGGGAAAATTGTCCACAAGGGACTCTTGAGAAAAGAATTTAAAAAACCTTCCTTCATTGTGTTAGAAAATGAAATTTAAAACCATTCATAATAATAGTGATTAATACATGCGCTTAGGAGTTTACACATATCATGTGTTCAAGTCCTCTATGAAGCTAATCACGTAATGTTGACTACTTATATTTCTCTTCTTACTCTCTCTTTCACTTCCGATAGTGGAGCAATGTGAAAAGAGTAATCTTATTATGCACTTTGCCACTGTATGAAATTCCTTTATGTTGGTAAATTCCTTCATGTTGGCATCAAAAAGAGTTTTAGGTAATGATTGCTTCATATGATAGGTACACTTATTTTTAAATCATAATGAATGATTGGTGAAGTATTAATTCATGAAGAAGATGTATATATTTGTTATGTTTCTGACATGGGAGAATACAGTTTTCCTGAAAGTGGTATTAGTTGATGTGGGTGGAAGTAATTTTTTTGTATTTTTAAGTTAGGTGGCCATGAAGTGAGATCATCCTGCATTTATTATTTTAATTATCGGCCAGACAACTAATTCCCACAATTTAAAACCAAAACACAGAGAGGAAATCAATTGTCCGTAGATTCAGAAAGTGTAATCATGAGCGTGAATAGTGATTACACTTAATGATACAAAACTAGGTTCAACGATTGGATCCGGGACATTAATCAATTAACAATGCTTACGATGGCTCCTGCCAAGGATACGATTTGGGGGCTTACAAAGTTGCTGCAACAACATTTAATACTCTGCAGCATGCTATGTATTTTTCGCCACGATTTGGATCATGTGACAGGCAAACACCTTTGTGCTTTTATCCACCGATAGTGGCATTGAAGTGAGGACGATTATGCATTATGTAATTATGGCGATGATGAGGTTACTTGATATGTTAAATGATGAGTGAGGATTACCGATCCCATTCGATGGGAGAACATATAATGTGAGCCATCGCTAGCCAATAAATCTGGTTCATGTTGTTCACCAATTACCCCTTTCCTTGAGCAATTACTACGCTCGGCACTTCGAGAACTGTAGAGATCGGTTCTGCATGAATGAATACCAGGTATCAGACCGCGATCGATCACTCTTCCTTCTCATACTGATGGAAGTATTATTACGATATTGCATGAAGATGAGATTGGCGGTCCCAGCAAATAAGAACTTTCTAAACACCATAGACAAGTGAGTTTAGAGTTGGGACGGAACTTTTCTAATTTAAAACTGTTTTTAGGTTTTGAAGCCACACTCGTTATCAATTGGGCCATTGGCTCTTTAACCATGTACACTTCCAGTAGACCTGTCGATGTCTATGATTGCGAATGCCACGTCTTTTTTTTTTACTAGGAGGCATTTATGATACTATTTAGCCATTGTGATGTAGAAACAACAGATCTGCAACGACTTTCTTACTCAGATCTTCTCATGTACTCACAAGCTTTGTTTCCAGCTTACCAAAATGCCAAACAATACTATGCACCTTGCAGGAGTCTAGGGCATTCCATGGCGTCATCCATGGCTGTCATATTTTGGCATATTTCCAGGGCCGTATTTTAGTCCCATCCGGTTGAGTGTCAAAATCCCTAAATCTCACGGCTTCTGAGTTGCGATGGGATATGGAGGAAAACGTAGTTTTCCTAAAGGAATTCCCTTCAACAACCACAATTAAAACACTGGATGCATCAACATCTACCCCTATAGTAGAAACCCCCAGCGAACAAGCAGAACAGGTTGCTCATCTCACCAAAACTCGACGCACCTATAACAGCGATAAGGTATCAACGTACCTAACTATTTCCTATGACAGTTATGGTTGTTATGGTCATGTTACTGTAATAGTTTTAGATGTCTAAATAGTTTTACATCCCTGGTAGCTAATCTTCAAGATTCTAAATGAGAAATTTAATTTTTTTATGATTCAAGATTAAGATCCAGTTGGCTCTACAAATCTCAATTGGTCTTGATGTTTTAAAGATGTTGTGGTGCTTGAAGAGCCGAGAGGTCTTTGTGCTCGTATTGAAGTAATCCCTCAATTGATTGCAGTAAATGTCGGTTTGTCAAGTGAACTGGAGGAATTTTTTAACCATTTCCTGGTTTGGTTCAAGGAGGGTCCCCACAAGAATTTTATATTGTAAATGCCGGTTTGTCAAGCGAACTGGAGGAATTTTTTAACCATTTCCTGGTTTGGTTCAAGGAGGATCCCCATAAGAAGTTTATAGGAGAGACCAAGGTTTTATATCAATATCACTCCCTAAAGGCCAAAAACATAGTCATCTTTATGAATTCCTTCCTTTTAGTGTGCCGGGAGAATGGCTAAACATAGTCATCTTTATGAATTCCTTCCTTTTAGTGTGCCGGGAGAATGGCTAACCTTCCAACCTTTAGGAAGCCAACCAAACCATTTGGATTTTCCCAATTCATTCATCATCTTCGCAGGAGATACTTTATGATTTATATTCATCCACTCATCAAAGGAGATACATAGTGACAGCCATAGCAGTGATTGCGTTGAGGTGGCCACCCTACAAGTGGCCACCCTGCAAGTGGAGAATAAAAACACTGGCATATAGGGAGCTGTTGGAATACCACCAAAAAAAAAACCCTAATCGACATGTAGCAGCCAAGATGAATCACACAACAATGTTACAATGCATATTGAAAGAGTGGAACATAGTTTGGCTCTCAACACCAGGTTGAGAGAATGGTTGCAAGAAACATACACTGTCTCAGCCTAACATTGCACTGTAAAGCAGCATAGGAATTGATAAAAACCACCACAGCACCAAGATCGCGTAGCCACTGTTCCGAGCAACTTTTGAGAGTCTAGTGAGGGCATCATTTTTCTATTAACAGTTTACGATTTCCAATTTAGATTTACTTATAAAAACCATTTGGAACCTAACGTTACATATAGTGATTGTTACCAAAAATTGAAGTCAAAGGTCCAACAAAACAACCCATAAAGCTTATTTTGATCCACACTATACGACTTTGGATGATCTAGTGTCGACTCATGAGATTGTATGAACCGAGAATGATGGAGAGGGAGTGAATCAATTTATTATCTATGTTACAATTTATAATCCATGTTATTTGCTCTAGGACTTGATGCAATCTATGAAGTAAAAGGGGCCAAATTCATGGGGCTCTTTCAAAACTTTTTTTGGGTTGTTGTTGTCGACATCATCGAAACTATTCATTCCACATATCAATATCAATACCCCAAGGTTTAGGAATCTAATTATAACAATTTTCCATTGGAATCGAAACAACTAAATAATTCATTTTTGTTGTTTTAGGGTTTCAGATCGTTAAGTGTGAAGATTGCCAAGATTTTTTAATTGAAATAAAAAAGCATTGGTAGGATTTTTTAATGTAAATAAAAAATCTTCAAACAAAATAAGTGCCTTTATGTATAATTTATTTTTGAAAATTGCGACAATAACAAATAAACAAGCTTTATAGGAGGAAAATAAATTTAAGTATCATTGTTACCTTGAATATTAGTACCTTGGATGATGTTTTTTTTAGGTCGGGGAAGATGATGAGTTAATGACAATATTAACTTTCTCAGTATACAAAACCAGATCTTTAATCCATTAACTTTTTAAAAGTTGATTAATTTAATATTAATAACTTTTTAAAAGTTGGTTATGAACAAAGTCATAAATTTAATATTAACTTGATGATGAATGCTTAGAGAAAAAAGGTCAGATCCATCGTTGAATATGTATTTAGTCTATGTTTTTAAAACTAAAATTAATGGTCATGGAATGTGATTAAAGAATTGTGAATTTTATTTGTTCCAAGACTGAAGATAGAATCTTAACTTTAGGTTTAGGCCTAGGGTTGGTGCAGGTTGGTGGCACCTTTTAGATGCTGCAATGTTTCCTTCTTAAATGTGTCTTTCCCATCTTTAAGTTGTTGATAGGGAAATAATCCTAAGTATCAGTAATTAGATGTCTATATTTGCATATATGTACATCTCAAGATTATATGGGATCTCTATACTTCGATGTACATATTAGGATTAGCAATAATTGATGGGTCTCATTATGTTTGAATTCACTGTCTTTTTCACATACAAAGTCATCCAATATGTCTTTCAACATTTCATGGACGTTTGAGAGTGAATTCTGATATGGATCCTTATAAAAAAAATTGGTTCTTTTTAAAAATGTGTCTTTTCTAACATCAATGTGCCATATTTGTAATTTGAGGCAATTCAGAAGACTCCTTTAAGGTTTTGTTGTTGTTATTATCGATGAATTTTTCTCCAAATGTATATCAACTCATCGATGCTTGGATTATAGATTTGAACATTCCAATAGTTAAGGTATTATTTGTGTAGTTGTGTGCATGTGTTTGCATTATTCGTTCAATAACTTCCAACTGTGAAATGCGGTGGCATTCGAGAGGAGTGTGGTGCAAATCATGTGGTAATCTCTGCAACGCATATAAAGAAAATATAATTTTGCTTTTATATCTATGTAATGTCCCCAAAATTTGAATTTTTTTTTTATTAGGCTAGTTAATTACTACGTGGACATTAACTTATCTTATGCGGAATGTGCCAAACTTTGTTCATGGAACTGAATTGTCGTAAGTTGTTCTTACCCTCTTCTAGATGTTTTCCCTGATGTGGTTATTAATGTAATTCTATATTATTTTTATGTTACTTGAATCTGAGTTAGATGGTTATGATGTTCATTGATTTCTTCTTGTCATGTATTTATGTGTATGTGTGTTCGGTTTAAAGCTTACTTACTAGTTATAATTTTTGTTTACTGGTTTATGGAAAATCCTGACTTAACTTTTATTGTCAAGGGGTGGAGTGGTGGGACTTGTATCCCTTATAGGATCACTTGGAGAGGTAACTGGTTTTACTTGACATTACAGGGTTTACTTAGTTCATATTCAACTAATGCATCTCTTCTTTGTTTTGTGCAGCTTCACTAGGTGACAAAAAACTTACTATAACAGTTTAAACAAAGACATGCTACCTATGCTAGACTATGTTACTGCTTTGGACGATAAAAGGACCACAGTCCTAACTTGCGATTCTTATTGCTACTGTTCACGATGATTGTTTTACTCCTGGCTGGGTTTATTTAGACCTACGTCTAACTGGTTATTATAAATATTATTATTGTGGTTTTAAGATTTCATACTTTAAGTATTTAAAGCATATTCTAGGAATGCTTTTATGTTCAAAGGTTTAAAGGCCTAAGTTCAAGACTTAGCTATATGTTGATTAAGGTTATTATACCATAGGTTAAAGTATGTTAAACCATTCATGGCATATTGCATATGCCATGAATCTTTTCTTTATCTTAAGTCACAATGCATATGATGGGGTTTTAATGCACCAAACGTTTCCAATATACAAACGTGTTTTGGGGTTTAAGAACTATAGGCATGGGGATAAAAATCGACGTTGTGGTGGACAGGGTGGCATAGTAAATGCTCCTTGGGATGTTTGGGTGTCAATCCCTAAGCTTAGACTATCGTGGAAGAATGAGTCATTTGTCATTTTTATGGTGGAGCTCTATTCGGCTCTCTGGTTGGGGTTTTTGTATGAGTTCTGGATCGCTTCTACACTTGGGAAGGTATGCTCTCCATCCGAGTTTGCAGCATTGTTTATTTGTTGTTTCATTTGGAGGATGGGCATACTTGTCACGTTTCATTGTCCCTTGTTTGCAGGTAATAGGTATTTCACTTTGCGGGCTGTGGGTCTTTCACGTTGTCCTCGCATTACCCTTCACAGGTAAGCCTTGTATAAATAAGCCTAAACTTGTTCCTCTGCGTATGGGTGTTTTGACAAATCTTTGAGCTTGTTGTTTGATGAATGAATACTTGTGTTGGTTAGGGGTTTCGATTGTGTATAGGCCTGCTGGTAAATAATGAAAGGAATCCAGATATGCGTAAGCAGTTTGGGGTTTAAGTGGTTTGGGTTTAGAGCCTTTGGTCCATGATTATCACAACTCTGCTCTGTAACATTTTTGGGTTGATAGCTTTAACTTGTGACATTGATGGTTAATGGAGACTCTGTGTTTTAGTTATAATGTTGAGTTTCGAATGGTGGCAGCACCATTGGTTGCAATGGTGCATTGGTTTGGAATCACGACTATGTAGTTTATATATATAAATTATAGTGGTTATAAAAGAATGCATTCGCTGTTGTGTATCAATCATGGATATGATTCCTAGCTTGGAAAGGTTTTGACTCTGTGCAAATTGATGTCTGTAATTAAAGTTCTCATTTTGGTTATTTAACAGAGTTGATTTGGCTTTTAGAGTTGTGCCATTGCTAGCTATGGCACTCTTTCCATTTAGCTTCATGATTGTGTAAGATATTAGTGAAATGTTGATTTATGGTGATTCGTGGTGTTGTTTTCTTACCTGTGCATTAACTTGGGAATGGTTGTGAACTGTGGTGTTTAATATTGTGAAAGGGATTTCGTTGCTACGTTAGCGTAGACAGTGGTTAATTGCTTATATTTATTTCAATGGGTTTCCTATGTTTCTCGGTCATGAGCCTTGAAATGATTACAATGAATAAACTAGTTTTATAGTATTGTTTGGAAATGTTTGAATACGATTTACAGCGTGTATATTTTGTTTGGTATTAATGTGTGGAAACATTGACAAGGAAACCGTTTCATTTTAATCCTTCTTGCATTTAAATGTTGTAGCATAGACTGTGTGGAATAAATACAAGCTTTTACAGCGTTGATAAAAGGTTGGTGAATCGAACCCAACAGGACTCGATGTTGATCGTGGTTGTAATGTAACCCTTTTTTTTATACAGTGAGTCCATAGGATTTGATCCTGGGTTGTGTGGGTTGTAAATGGTGTGTGTGTGTGGGTTTTTGGTTTTGGCATGAAATCCAATAGGATTCGATCCTATAACCTCTTGATAGATACATTATATGTTAAAGTGTTTGCTCCTTTAATTATGGTCGATTCTTTATGTTAACGATATATAATATGGTTATGGTTTATGATGAAGTCAAGCCTACAGACCTTTGAGGTCTCGGTAGCTTAGCATTCGATGTTGTTTGTTTATAAAATGGAAATGACTGGTTATAGTTTGTTTATGATGATTTATTTAAAGTTTCAGCAATTTATGTTTAAGTTATAATCTTCTGCATAGAGATTAGGCTAATACTATAGATAATAGTTTGGTTTATTAATAAATAAAAAGAGTCTGCTGACAATATGAAATATTCCAGCAAAGATAAGACATAGGCTTTGTTTTTAAATAATTCTAGGTTTTGAACTTGAAAGAAATAAACAGGAAATAAATTGCAGACATGAATAGAAACCAAACTCTCCTATAGATAACACTAAAGGTGTTTAATTCATCATGAATAAAATATATTAGAATAGACTCGCTGAATAGAAAAAAATAATCTAACCTCCGATAAAAGAAATACATTTGCTAATAAACAATGAGTTTAACCTGTAAGTGAAGAAAGGAGAAATACTGAAAATATAACCTAGGTTACAGCATACAGTTAATAAATATTTATTTAGGATTCAATCTCCTCTTTTAATAAATAAACATGTGTAGTTTGCAAAGGAAAATTCAAGAACCTCATACCTGCAAGATGAATCCGTTTTAATGGTTGAAAATATCGCACACTCAAATACCGAGCATTATCAAATTCATAGACAGATATGACCTCTGTTTAGGTAATCGAATAACTTGGGAATTACCACATTCCACCCAACCATAACCCGGAACCATTCCTTGTTTCAATCTGGATCCGCCTGAGCTGGTTCTAACATGCAAGTATCTTAGAGCTCCTAAGGTAAGGCTTCCCTATCTGGGATATCAGGTTCTGTATCAATTCTCCTTTTTCCTCTTAGGAAAAAATGTTCTCCAAGAACTCTCTTGAGAATAATCAGGTAGAATTATGGAATAACAAAAGGATCCCCAAGCCTCTCTTTGGCTTGGGTTTTTATAGGTAGACTTTTCAGACAAATGGGAAGTTAAATCGAGAATCATTTGATTTCTTAAATTAACCCTTTTTATTTAATTTAGGTAATTCTAATATTTAACTTAGAAACTTTTGACGAGTTCCTATTTTGACTCTTGTAGGTATTTTAATATTTAAATATCATTAGTAATAATAATAACATATGGATCCTTTCTTTATTACTTATAGCTATTAGTATTATTACTATGATTACTCTTTATACATATCATGTATAAATTATATACTCTTATATATATATATATATATATATATATATAGAGAGAGAGAGAGAGAGAGAGAGAGAGAGAGAGAGAGAGAGAGAGAGAGAGAGAGATATATATATATATATATATATATATATATATATATATATATATATAGAGAGAGAGAGAGAGAGAGAGAGAGAGAGAGAGAGAGAGAGAGAGAGAGAGATAGATATAGATATAGATATAGATATAGATATAGATATCATTTGTTAACATTATATCCTTATGTATCATATAGTATGATCCATAAACATATGGCACTTTTATTTTAGCTTAGTCACTTTCTTTAGTAAGGCCTTTAGGTAGGGGTTAGGTCAACTAAGTTAGGAAACTCTAAACATCCTTACATGTTGGATTCCCTCGTATAACATGGTAGTTCTTCAGTACTTGATTAGATATGGAAATTCAAAATTTCATTTAATTACTTAAAAATAAGTAAGATGAGATCAATGTTTTATTTGAGTCATTTTCACTGGACATAATTAATTATTTTTAGTAACTCCTAGCGCTTATCCATAGCCCATATGTAATGCTAAGAATAGGGAGTTACAAACTTAGTGCAATTCCAGAGCTCCTCGCTCAACACAAAACATCTCATCAATTATGTTCTTCAGGGTCCATGCCCAACACATGGAATCATATATATAACATATGAAATTGGCTTACACCCAATATATCAAACAAATCATCATGTTCATATGTAGTGGGGTCTTAGAACCAATATATCAATTTAAAAATCAAAGTAACATCATAATCAATGAGGCTTATGCCCATAAGTGTTAGGTCAAAATTCGAGATATTACATCCCTCCCCGCTTAGAACAACACCATCTCTAGTGTTCTAGGGACTCGAAATGAAATCATGAAACAAGGTGGGGTAATCCTTTCTCATGGTGGCTTCATTATCCCAAGTAGCTTAGAAGTGCCTCCATTACAATTTCAACTGGACTATGGTGTGCTTACTGAGATGCACCTCTCTCTTGTCTAGTATATGAGGGGGTTTAGGTGCAAACTCCCCTTCAGGTTCCACCTGTAATAAGGACCAATCAATCACATGTTGAGTATCATAAACATATTTCTTTAACAAAGATGCATGGAAAACATTATGGACTCTTATGTGTGCCGATAACGCTAGTTCATATGCCATTGGCCCTCTCTTGGCCAGTATCTTAAAGGGTCCACAAAATATAGGTGCTAACTTACCACACCTTCCCAAGCTCAAAGAGCTTCATTTTGCTTTTAGTTTCAAGTAAACATGGTCGCCTATTTGATAATATTTATCTTTTCTTTTCTTATCCGCTTAGATTTTATGGGAGTCTTTTTCTTCTTTAAGGTTCAACTGGACCTTGGTAACCAATTGTTCCAAGTATTTTAGTAATTCGGGCCCTAACATGAGCCGATCCACCGGGCTATCCCATGTAACCGATGTTCTACACTTTCATCCATAGAGTACCTCAAAGGGACTTATCTTGGAGGAAGTCTAATATCTGTTGTTATATGCAAACTCTGCAACATGTAGGTAATCTTCCCACTTGGTGGGGTTGTTCATGACATACATCCTAAGCATGTCCTCTACAATGTGGTTTACTCGTTCGGTATTCCCGTCTGTCTGTGGGTGGTAAGTAGTACTAAAGTTCAACTCCATCTCTAATCCAGAGAATAAGGATCTCCAAAAGTTCCCAGTAAAGTTAGTATCTCAATCTGAGATGATTTCCTTGGGCATCGCATGCAATCTAAATATCTCATTTAAGAAGATGTTGAAAATGTGTACTGCCTTGTAGGTCGACTTCAATGGAATGAAGTGTGCTACTTTTGACAAATTGTCAACTACTACAAAGATAGAATCATTTTGCTTCTTACTCTTAGGTAGACCCATGATAAAATCCATACTAATGACCTCCCACTTCCATTCTGAAATGGGTAATGGCTGCAGTAACCCCAAAGGATGTTGGTGCTTAGTTTTGACCACCTGACATTCTTGACATTTTGCAATAAATAACTCTATGTCGGCCTTTAACTTAGGCCAAAAAAATGTTTCTTAACTGCGGATATCATCTTTTGATATCCTGGATGCCCCGAGTAGGGTGTCCGATGAAATTCCATGAGGATGATGGAACGAATGTCCCCTCCTTCCAGAATGTACAATCTCTCCTTGGACCATAGAAGCCTCATTTCATCTACCTTGTACTCTTCTTTTTGTTGAAACAACCTATCCTCTTGGACCTTCTTAAGGATTTCAACATAGAAAGGGTCCACTTCGTTGGCCATTCTAATCCTCTCGTGTAAATCTGAATCGTTTTGACTTAAAGTCACCTTATATATCATATGATTTCGTCGGCTCAAAGCCTCAACAATTTTGCTCTCTTTTCCATTTACAAGGTTTAGCTCAAAATGGTACTCGGTGAGGAAAGCCAACCATCTAGCTTGCCTAGAATTCATATCTAGTTGCTTATATAAATACTTCAGACTCATATTGTCTATTTTTAGAAGGAATTTATTTCCCATGAGGTAGTGCCTCCACATCTTCAAGGTGTGGATGATGGCTGCTAACTCAAGATCATGGGTGGGGTAATTCTGCTCGTGTTCTTTTAACTTCCGTGATTCATAATAGATCATGTAATCATTCTGCAAGAGGAATCCTTCGAGCCCTTCCTTGCTTGCATCCATGAAAACAATGAAATCCCCATCGGGATCCGTAATTCGTAGTATTGGTGCAGTCTTCAAAAGCTGTTTAAGCTTTTGAAATATTTCCTCGCACTTGGTCGTCCATAAGAAATTGTTTTCCTTCTTTTGAAAAGTGGTCATGGGACAAGCTATCATCAAAAAGTTCTCAATGAACTTCCGGTAATAACTGGCTAATCCCAAAAAGGATATAATGTCAGTGACACTAGTATGGGTAGGCCAATCTTCTGTGGCTTTAATCTTTTCTGGGTCCATAGTTATCCCCTTCTCGGAGATGATGTGACCCAGGTATTGTATCTGTGGTTTGTAAAAATTACATTTACTAAACTTGGCATAGAGATGGTGTTCGCTTAACACCTGTAGCACTATGTAGAGATGTTCCTCATGTTCCTCTTTACTCTTAGAGTAAACTGGGATGTCGTCTATAAAGACCAATTTTTTTTATCTAGGTATCTATTGAATATATTGTTCATCATACACATAAAGTTTGCAGGTGCATTGGTCAACCCGAATGGCATCACTACAAACTCATAGTGGTCATACCTTGTACAAAAGGAGGTTTTGTGAATATCCTCGTCGCGAATCCGTACCAGATGGTACCCGGATCGCAGGTCTATCTTTGAAAATATATTGGCTCCTCCTACTTAATCGAACAAGTCATCAATCCTAGGGAGTGGGTATCAGTTCTTGATGGCCATTTTGTTAAGCTAACGGTAATCGATGCACATGCATATCGTACCATCATTCTTATTTACAAAAAGTATTGGTTCTCCCCAAGGGGACACACTCGGCCGGATATATCCCTTCTCAATCAAATCCTGCAACTGTAGTTTGAGTTCCACCAACTCTGGTGCTCTCATGCGATAAGGGGATTTTGAATCTGGAACTGATCCTGGTGTCAGTTCTATGGAAAAATCTATGTCTCGTTTCGTTGGTAATCCTGGGATTTCCTCAGGAAATACGTCCTTGAAGTCTATGAGAACTGGAAAGTCCTCGATGTGTTGTTCTCTTTCAGCTTTTATGTCCTGGATATTTACTACAAATATTTTGTAGCCTTTCCTAATGCACTTCTTTGCTTGTAAAGAGGATATTTGCCTTACGAAAAATTTCTTAGGTATGCCTTGAATCTTTACTTGACTCCCTTGAAAATATGTACACAAGATTGACTTGTGTAAGCAATCGAGCATGACATGGTGTTGTTCCAACCAGTCCATGCCGATAAGTATATCATATGATCCCTAAGGGTAAATTGTCCAGGTTTAATCTAGTAGGAAAACCATTCAAGTTTACCTCACATTCTTTAACTATTTCAGAAACTTTTCATTTCATACCTATGGCTAATTGCACCAGCCAAGGTTTCTCATGTATAACTTTGCCTAGTTTACATACATCAACAATTTTATACGATACATAGCTATGGCAAGCACCAAGGTCAATCAATATTGAACTAGAAGTGTTTAAGATCTTACCTTCTATCTCAACCATGGTATCTTGATGGTTTTCCTATCGGCCATCCAAGGCTGCATAAATCTGCGGTGTTCCATCTATGTCCTCTACCGTTGGTTCTTCTTGTAAGTTGTGCAAGAATCCATTGGTATTTTTCTTATAGTCTCAGGCATAATGGGTCCCTTGTCATTTCCAACATTTGAGTTGCAGTGAGGAAGCATTGGATCCCTCATTTTCTGCTGGCTTGTTACCATTTGGAGTTGGTACATATGGCATTGTACATAATTTTTTGAAGTTCTTGTTGGCTAGAAAACTATTGTTCTGTTTTCGGTAAGGTGGTGGGTTGAAACCCGGTTTGCGGTTATCGAAGAAGGTCGTAGACTTGTCTCTGATTCTGTTGATTTTCTCTTGCCTCAGTTGTCCATGCTCATAGCAAATCCTAGCTTTGTGTAAGGTGGTGTTTAGTGTTTTAGGCATGTCAAATTCAATCCTTTCCCCAAAGTTGGGAGGAAGACATCCTAAAAACTGTTGTATTTTTACCTTCTCGTCCTTGATGTAAGGCACATAATGTAACATATCCAAAAATCTATTAATAAAAGCATCCATAGTCATGGAACCCATCCTTAACTCGTGAAATTATTTCACCTTTCTGTCAAAGAATCTTTCCGACATGTATTTCTCTTGGAAAATATTGCGAAAATCAATCCATCGGATTTCTCTTACCTCATCTTTCTTGGTATGTTTCAGGTCTCTCCACCATCTAGATGCTTTCCCATTTAAATTATAGATGGCTAGACGGGCTTTCATTTTGCTATAGGAGTTATGAACTTAGAAGTATTTACTCATACATAGAAGCCATTCTTCAGCTTTCTCCCTTGTATTCATCTCTCCTTCATAGGTTGGGGCTTTTATTTCTCTGAACCCCCCTGGATATTATCATCATTTCTCTATTTCTTTCTACATGGAGAAAGAGAATCATCACTAGAAGGACTGTGATAATCTTTTTCTGGAGTTTCAGGGGTATGTTCTTCTTTTCCTTCTTCTGTTGGGATGCTGGCGCGTTTATGATAAAATTATTTCTTGAACATGTTTATGGAATTAGTGGGTTTTCCCTGCGGGCTTCCTCCCATCATGTTCTGCAACAATGCTTCATTGATTGCTTGTTGTTCCTTTCTTTCATTCAGATTATCATCTCTAGAACTCTATAAGTCTGCTTGGAGACTTTGTATCGTTTTCAGTATATCAGATTTTAGTTCCACCACTAGTTTTGCTTCCTGGGTGGGGGTATTCAACTTTCCTTGTCGGTTGTTGTCTTCTTTAGTGTTCATGATCTGAACAATTCTCTTAAAACCTGCAATTGCAAATTTTTAATAACAGGAAATTTTTTTGTTAGTTAACAAAATTTAAAAACATACTTTATTTTTTGCAACGAATATCTGGTACGCCCATTTGGTCTCTTAATGTTGAAACTAGGATCTAATACCACTTGTAATGTCCCCAAAATTTGAAAATTAAAAAAATAATTATTAGGCTAGTTAATTACTACCTGAACTAGACATTAACTTATCTTATGTGGAATGTGTCGAACTTTGTTCATGAAACTAAATTGTCATAAGTTGTTCTTACCCTCTTCTAGATGTTTTCCCCAATGTGGTTATTAATGTAATTCCATATTTTTTTATGTTACTTGAATCCGAGTTAGATGGTTACAATGTTCATTGATTTCTTTTTATCATGTATTTACGTGTATGTGTATTCGGTTTAAATCTTACTTACTAGTTATAAGTTTTGTTTACTGGTTTATGGAAAATCCTGACTTAACTTGTATTGTCACAGGGTGGAGTGGTGGGACTTGTATCCCTTATAGGATCACTTGGAGATGTAATTGCTTTTACTTGACATTTATAGGGTTTACTTAGTTCATATTGAACTAATGCATCTCTTCTTCGTTTTGTGCAAGTTCACTAGGTGACGAAAAACTTACTATAACAGTTTAAACAAAGACATGCTACCTAATCTAGACTATGTTACTCTTTGGATGACAAAAGGATGATAGTCCTAACTTGGCGATTCTTATTTATACTATTCACGATGATTTTTTTACTCCTTCCTAGGTTTATTTAGATCTACGTCTAACTAGTTATTATAAATATTATTATTGTGGTTTTAAAACTCCATACTTTAAGTATTTAAAGCATATTCTGGGAATGTTTTTATGTTCAAGACTTAGGCATATGTTGATTAAGGTTTTTATACCATAGGTTAAAATATGTTAAACCATTCATGGCATATTACATATGCCATGAATCTTGGATTCATCCTAAGTCACGATGCATATGATGGGGTTTTAATGCACCAAACGTTTCCAATATCAAAACACGTTTTGGGGTTTAAGAACTATAGGCATGGGGATAAAAATAGACGTTGTGGTGGATAGGGTGGCAAAGTGAATTCTCCTCGGGATGTGTGGGTATCAAGCCCTAAGATTGGACTATCGTGGAAGAATGAGTCATTTGGAATTTTTATGGTGGAGCTCTGTTTGACTCTCTGGTTTGGGTCTCTGTATGAGTTCTGGATCGCTTCTATGCTTGGGAAGGTATGCTCTTCATCTGAGTTTGCAGCATTGTTTACTTGTTGTTTCATTTGGAGGATTTGCATACTTCTCAAGTTTCGTTGTCCCTTGTTTTCAGGTAGTAGGGATTTCACTGCGCGGGTCGTGGGTCTTTCAGGTTGCTGACGCATTACCCTTCATTGGTAATCCCTGTATAAACAAGCCTAAACTTGTTCCTCTGCATATGGGTGTTTTGACAGGGTTTTGAGATTGTTGTTTGATGAATGGATACTTTTGTTGGTTAGGGGTTTCGACTATGTACAGATCTATTGGTAAATAATGAAAGGCATCCAGATATGCGTAAGCAGTTTGGGGTTTAAGTGGTTTGGGTTTGGCGCCTTCGGGCTATGATTATCACGACTCTGCTCTGTAATATTTTTTGGGTGGATAGATTTAACTTCTAACCTTGATGGTTAATGGAGGCTCTCTGTTTTAGTTATAATTTTAATTGGTTTTGAAAGGTGCATTGGTTTGGAATCACGACTATGTAGTTTTTATATATAAACTATAGTGGTTATAAACAATGCAGTCATTGTTGTGTATCAATCGTGGATACAGATCCTAGCTTGGCAAGGTTTTGACTCTATGTAAATTGATGTCTGTAATTTAAATTATCGTTTTGGTTATTTAACAGATTTGATTTGGATTTTAGAGTCGTTCCATTGTTGGCTATGGAACTCTTTCCATTTAGCTTTGTGATTGTGTAAGATATTAGTGAAATGTTAATTTATGGTGATTCATGGTGTTGTTTTCTTACCTGTGCATTGACTTGGGAATGGTCGTGAACTGTGGTGTTTAACCTTGCGAAAGGGATTTCGTTGCTATGTTAGATTAGACAGTGGTTAATTGTTTATAGTTTATGTCAATGGGGTTCTTTTTTTTCTCGGTCGTGAGCCTCAAAATGATTACATCATATAAACTGGGTTTATAATACTGTTTGGAAATGTTTGAATATGATTTACAGAGTGTATATTTTGTTTGGTATTTTGATGTGTGGAAATGTTGATAGGGAAATGATTTCGTTTTAATCCTTCTTGCATTTAAATGTTGTAGCGTAGACTGTGTGGAATAAATACAAGCTTTTACAATGTTGATAAATGGTTGGCGAATCAAACCCTATGGGATTCGATGTTGATCTTGGTTGTAATGTAACCCTTTTTTTTATATCTTCANGGGGGGGGGGGGGGGGGGGGGGGGGGGGGGGGGGGGGGGGGGTTGTTTTGGCATGAAATCCAATGGGATTCGATCTTGTAACCTCTTGATAGATACGATATGTGTTAAAGTGTTTTCTCCTTTAATTATGGTTGATTCTTTATGTTGACGATATATAATATGGTTTATGATGAAGTCGATCCTACATACCTTCGAGGTCTCGATAGCTTGGTATTCGATATTGTTTGTTTATAAAATGGAAATGATTGGTTATAGTTTATTTATGATGATTTATTTAAAGTTTCAGCAATTTATGTTTAAGTTATAATCTTCTGCATAGAGATTAGGCTAATACTATAGATAATAGTTTGGTTTATTTATAAATAATATGAGTTTGCTGACAATATGAAATATTCCAGCAGAGATAAGATATAGGCTATGTTTTTAAATAATTCTAGGTTTTGAACTTGAAAGAAATAAATAGAAAATAAATTGTAAACATGAATAGAAACCAAACCCTCCTAAAGATAGTGACTAAAGGTGTTTAATTCATCATGAATAAAATATATTAGAATAGCCTGGTTAAATAGAAAAAGATAATCTAACCTCTACTAAAAGAAATACATCTGCTAATTAACAATGAGTTTAACCTATAAGTGAAGAAAGCAGAAATACAGAAAATATAACCTAGCTTATAGCAAACAGTTAATAAATATTTATTTAGGATTCAATCTCCTCTTTTACTAAATAAACCTATGTAGTTTGCAAAGAAAAAGTGAAGAACCTCATACCTGCAAGATGAAGTTGTTTTAATGGCTGAAAATCCTGCACTCTCAAATACCCATCATTAACAAATTCATAGATAGATATGACCTCTATTTAGATAACTGAATAACTTGGAAACTACCACGTTCCACCCAACCATGACCCGGAACCGCTCCTGGTTTCAATCCGGATCCCCCCGAGCTGGTTCCAACATGCAAGTAGCTTAGAGCTCGTAAGGTAAGGCTTGCCTATCTGGGATATCAGGTTCGGTATCAATTCTCCTTTTTCCTATTAGGAAAAAATGTTCTCCAAAAACTCTCTTGAGAATAATCAGGCAGAATTATGGAATAACAAAAGGATCCCCAAGCCTCTCTTTGGCTTGGGTTTTTAAAGGAAGACTTTTCAGTCAAAGGGGCAGTTAAATCAAGAATCATTTAATTTCTTGAATTACCCTTTTTATTTAATTTAGGTAATTTTAATATTTAACTTAGGAACTTTTGAATAGTTCCTATTTTGACTCTTGTAGGTATTTTAATATTAATTGTCATTAGTAATAATAATAACATATGGATCATTTCTTTATTACTTATAGCTATTAGTATTATTACTATGCTTACTCTTTATACATATCATGTATATATATATATATCATTTGTTAACATTTTATCCTTAGGTATCATATAGTATGTTCCTTAAACATACGACATTTTTCTTTTAGCTTAGTCACTTTCTTTAATAAGAACTTCAGGTAGGGGTTAGGTCAACTAGGTTAGGAAAATCTAAACCTCCTTGCATGTTGGATTCCCTTGTATAACATGGTAGTTCTTAAGTACTCGATGAGATACATAAATTTGAAATTTCATTTAATCACTTAAAAATAAGTAAGATGAGATCAATGTTTTATTCGAGTCGTTTTCACTCTACATAATTAATTATTTTCAGTAACTCGTAGCACTTATCCAGATCCCATACTCAACACTAAAAACGTGGAGTTACAAACTTAGTGCAATTCCAGAGCTCCTCGGTCAACACTAATGCTAGGATGTACTTGTAGGATACACCTAGGGATACAATGGCTAAGGATTCGATGTTCCAGAGCTTAGGCTCAACGTCAACTTGGAAGGCTCCAGGGCTTATGCCCAACACTTCCAATTTTATCTTTTCATGTGCTTCAGAGCTTCATGCTCAACACAAATGTTTCATAACTCATGTGTTTCAGAGCTTCTTCCTCACCAAAAATATAAATACTCATGTGCTCCAGAGCTTCTCGTTCAACACAAAACATCAAATAACCATGTGCTCTAGAGCTCCTTGCTCAACACAAAACATCAAATAACCATGTGCTCTAGAGCTCCTCGCTCAACACAAAACATCTCATCAATTATGTTCTTCAGGGTCCATGCCCAACACATGGAATCATATATATAACATATGAAATTGGCTTACGCCCAATATATCAAACAAATCATGATGTTCATATGTAGTGGGGTCTTAGAACCAATATATCAATTTAAAAATCAAAGTAACATCATAATCAATGGAGCTTATGCCCATAAGTGTTAGGTCAAAATTTGGGATATTACATCCCTCCCCGCTTAGAACAACACCATCCTTGGTGTTCTAGGGACTCAAAATGAAATCATGAAACAAGGTGGGGTAAGCCTTTCTCATGGTGACTTCATTATCCCAATTAGCCTCATCGGCCTTGAAGTGCCTCCATTGCAATTTCAACTGGACTATAGTGTGCTTACTGAGCTGCACCTCTCTCTTGTCCAGTATATGAAGGGGTTTAGGTGCAAACTCCCCTTCAGGTTCCACCTGTAATAAGGACCAATCAATCACATGTTTAGTATGATAAATATATTTCTTTAACAAAGATGCATGGAAAACATTATGGACTTTTATGTGTGCCGGTAACGCTAGTTCATATGCCAATGACCCTCTCTTGGCCAGTGTCTTAAAGGGTCCACAAATACCCATCAAATACCCATGTGCTCCAAAGCTCCTCGCTCGACACAAAATATCTCATCAATTATGTGCTTCAAGGTCCATGCCCAACACATAAAATCATATATATATAAAACATATGAAATTGGCTTACACCCAATATATCAAACAAATCATCATGTTCATATGTAGTGGGGTCTTAGACCCAATATATAAATTTAAACATCAAAGTAACATCATAATCAATGGGGCTTATGCCCATAAGTGTTAGGTAAAAAAAATAGTTACAATGCCTTCTATCAAACCAAAGTAGAAAGTAAAAAAAAAATTGATTTCCAAACAAATTATTCCAATCTAACATCACACCTATCGCAATGGAATGTGGCATGTGGCAATGCTACGACATTGCCACCCGGTGGCTCTGGTTTACTAATGAAAAGCCATTTATATTTTTAGTATGAGATCTTATTTGTTGTAACAGTAAGTTCTACTCTCACAATTAGAATTATGTACTTTAATAAAGTGTAAGTTTATTGTAAGACAAAAATAGACTATATCATATTGCAATTAAGCTTTTGTGTATTAATGTAGGTGGATGTCAATTTAAATAACACAACCATTTAATTTGTGGCCAGTAAATGTAGATTGACAAATTAAGTTGCTATGTAAATATAATTTATAAATAAAATAAACATAATTTTTAAATAAACCACTACAATACATAAATATTACTACCTTCAATGATTTTCCAAACACAAGTAGTTTCCCTAATAATAAAAAATTAATGTTTTTAACAAATTTATTTTTAGCAATATTTTAAATATTTTTTAAAAAATAAAAAATAAAAAATATGCATCTATTTATATTTATAAGATGTTTCTCTCCTTTTTCGAATCGAATATGGCCACCTTGTAAGAAACCATCTTTAAATTCATATCTCATCGCACCTTAAGTGCATTTCATAATAATAATCAACCCTACAAATATTTCCATCACTTTCTTGAATGATAATGAACAGTATAAGTATTTTCACTTTACTGCTTTTCATAAAAAATAATAAGTCGTATTAACATTTTAGTGTCTAGTTTTATTTAACTTAAAAAGATATAGAGGTTGGTGGGAGTAAATAATTTTGGGGAAAAATAAAAGTACATACTTCTCTTGCACACAACTCCTTTATTGTTATTCATTTGAGCACTGCCAAGTTTATGATTTACACTTTCCATGTTGTGTTTTTCATTGCCAAACATTAACCAAACTTTGACGAATCAAAGTGGTAAAAGTGGAATTCACAATTATCGAATGATTTATTAATGGATTTAGATAAGCATATATGTTGGGAAAGTTAAGGATCCTTCATTTACTTTGTATTTGTTTTTGTTGTTGCGTGGGAAAGTTAAGGATCCTTCATGTCCTCGTATTATTTTTTATAAGTACAATGAATTATATCGGGCAAATATTTGGATAAATTTGTAAGGAGTATGAAGAACATTTACGAATGGTTTTACAAACTTTAAGAGAACATCAGCTTTACGTAAAACTTAGTAATTGTGATTTATATAAAAGAGAGGTATAGTATTTGGGACATATTATCTTAGAATAAGGTGTAGCAGTTGATCCTACTAAAATTATGACTATTATAGAATGACCTATATTGAAGGATGTACATGACATCAGGTCATTTATAGGATTAAAAGTGTATTATCACCGATTTATAGATATTTTTTCAAGAATAGCTAATCCTATAACTTCTTTAAAAAAAAAAGGTATTAAGTTTGTGTGGAGTCAACAATGTCAAGAAAGTTTTGGTAAGTCAAAACATCTATTGACTACGACATCTATACAAAGAATTGTTGATCCCAACAAAGATTTTGTAGTTTGCACTGATTCAAGTAAAAATGGTTTACTAGCGGTCTTGACTCAGGATGGTCATGTAATTTGTTACGAATCTAGAAAATTGAAGAATCATGAAAAAATTTATGCAATACGTGATATGGAATTAGCAACCATCATCCATGCTCTTAAAACTTGGAAACATTATTTGGTGGGAAAAAAATTCTTATTGTTGATTGATAACATTGGACTAAAATACTTATTTGATCAGAAGACATTTAATGCGCACCAAGCTAGATGGCTTGCATTTTTTAGCGAATGTGAATTTGAAATTAAGCTTATTAAAGGGAAAGAAAACATAGTAGCAAATGATCTTAGTCAACAACAACATGAATTGCATACTGTATTAATTAGTGGTTATGAGTAAAATTTAGAAACTTGTTGAAAACAACATCAATTGAAAACCCTGAATATAAAAACTTGCTGAAAAGTTGTACCAACAAATCTGATTGTATTGTTGAAAGTATACATGACATAGATGCAGAAGGATCTATGCGTTTCAAAAACCAAATTTATGTACCCAATTGGTCAAGTATAAAACAAATAATTTTTCAGTGAGTTACATGATAACCCTTATGCAAGACACGTGTGTTACCAGAAACTCATAACAGCCTTAAAAAAAGATTTTTATTGGCCCAATATGAAAAAGAGAAGCGACTGAATATGTAGCTAGGTGCTTTGAATGCCAACAGGTTAAGGATGTTCACCAACATCCAATCGGGTTATTGCAACCCATACCCATTTCAAAATGGAAATGAGAAACAATAATTGTGGATTTTATAATCGGATTTCCTAAGCAAAAAAAAAATGATTTCATCATGGTTGTGGTTGATAAATTGAGCGAAGAAGCACACTTTATACCCATAAATTCGACCTATAAAGCTATAAGCATTGCCGATATATTTATGAGAGAAATTTCCAGACTTCATGGGATACCAAAAACAATTATTACTAATTGAGATGCAAATTTTACCTCAAATTTCTGGACATCATTGTTTATAGGTATGGACACAAAGTTGAATTTTAGTACAACATACCATCCTCAAACAGATGGTCAAACAGAGTGGGTAAATGAAATATTAGAAGATATGATAAGGATGTATGTAATGAATGAACTGGGTAAGTGGGAAGACAATATTCATTTAGTTGAATTTGCATACAATAACAATTTTCAAGCTTCTCTCAAAATGAGCCCCTTCGAAGTATTATATGGTAGACAGTGTAAAGTACCCCTAAGTTGGGGAAATATTGAGGATATGATGGCTTTAGGACCATATATGTGGGTGTCTATTCTATGAGAATCAACTTTTGGAATCTGTATTTCAAACACTTTCGGCCGAAACAATGTAACAAACTTTCGGTCAAAATAATAGTTCGGCTAAAAGTTAAAGTTAAAGGAGAACCTAGTTATATGGGCTTTGTAAGGATAGCCGGAAAAATAATGTCCAACAGATATTGTTTCGGCCGAATGTTTGTTAGACCGAAACATTTTTTCGACCAAATAATTGGTTGACTGAAAAATGTTATATATGTATTAACTGAACGCAACCGTTTACCATTTTGTATTTTCCACTCTGCGATTTTTATCTACGTCTAGACTCTGCGTTTACGTTTTGGAATCCGTATTTCAAACACTTTCGGCCGAAACAATGTAACAAAATTTCGGCCAAACTAATAGTTCGACTGAAAGTTAAAGTTAAAGGAGAACCTAGTTATACGGGCTTTGTAAGGATAGCCGAAAAAATAATGTCCAACAGATATTGTTTCGACCGAATGTTTGTTAGACCGAAAGTTTTTTTGGCCGAAACATTTTTTCGACCAAATAATTGGTTGACTGAAAAATGTTATATATGTATTAACTGAACGCAACTGTTTACCATTTTGTATTTTCCACTCTGCAATTTTTATCTGCGTCTAGACTCTGCGTTTGTGAGAGTGATGTATATATGCTGAGTGAGGAGGTTTGCTAAGTGAGGAGGTCTGCTAAGTGAGGAGAAGTGCCAATGTGTGTCTGCTGAGTGAGGAGGTCTGCTAAGTGAGGAGGAGTGTTGATGTCCGTCTGTTGAGTGAGGAGATTCTATGTGACTATGAGTGAGGAGTCCTTCATGTTATGTGTCTTGGTGCTCGAGGGTTCCCGGTGGTGCTGGAGGCTTCGCGGTGCTGGAGGCTTCACGGTGGTGCTGGAGGCTTCACGATCATGGTGTTGTGAGTCTGTCCTGGTATTGGAGGCTTCGCAGTGGTGGAGCATCTCGGAATTTTGCTCTCGCGTGGTGGTTGAGGTAAGTAACATTGATCACCTTATTTATTTTATCATGCTTCATGAATAGGCTAAACTGACCAATTTGGATTTTCTTTTGCATTAAACCCACACATGTAAATTATGGGATTTTAACGTTCTTTTTCCTTTATTAAGACCCACACATGTAAATTATGGGATTTTACCATTCAACTCTTTATTTTATAACAGGAAATATCGAGCATGGACTATTCATATATACACACCATATCCAGTGTAGATAAAATGTAGAGCTATACTTGAACCCAACATTTCAATAGCTCAAAATTAAAAGAGAACAATTGAACCATGGTATGCAAATCAGAGAACAAAGTATACATTTATACTATAACCCTACAATTTTAATAGCTCAAAATTAAAAAAACAAAAATGAACCATGACATGTAAACAGGAGAAAAAAGACAGTTTTAGAAAGAACATCAGTCCATTTGTTTTGAGAGATATGACACAGATTTGACTCCACAAATCAAATCAGAGAAGGAATAATATTGGTGCCAAATCACTAGAAGTAAAACCCAACTTATATTCATAGAGGTTGTGCTTAGTTTCATGTTTTCTCCAACTTAAGCAAGTCCATTAGTGCTCCCAAGAAAAAAGTATATAATTGAAAATGCAGCATTAAAAGAAGGAAAATGTACATATAGCACACATGCAATGACGATATCCATACAATGCTTAGAATATTACATAGTGCAACATGTCTAACTTAAAGGGCTTGCAAACAGGAAAAATGAGAGATCAAATGTCGATGTTTGTCAATTAATCACTCGTCTATGGTGTTGATTTATACATAACAAATGCAGACTTCCATTGATTTAAAATTTATTGTTATTGTAAATAACAAAAGAAAGAAGAGCAAGTTTTCTCTATTTGAATTAAGAAAAATAATAAAAAAATGCTAATAACTTTCCATCTATGTGTTTATGTAAACACATAACAGAGAAGTATAGAGATATAATTAGTCATCTACTGAAGGTCATAAACAACCTCGTGTTCTATCTAGAGGATACCAAATATCCTTGTTCATACTCTTAACACTTACTAAGCTAATCCATATAGGCTTATTACTGATACGATATGATACAGGTCATCATGTTTATACTATAACTTCTTCATATTACTAGGATTAACCCACATGTTTCTAATCATGGTAATACTAGTAGCTTATCTATCTTGCTTACAGAAAACTGAAGTACTAGCCCTTATAAGCTAATCCGTAACTAGTAACGATAAGTTCTGATTAGTTATAATAACGATGGGATTCATAAGGTCCCAATTGGTACTATGTAACTTTTGTTTAGACCTTGTATATTTTTTCTAGGCTGTAATCAATAAGTATGAAAGAGAGATACTAGATAGTGAATATAAGCTTACTATAATTTAGGGAAACATAGTATCTATTCATATACTAATATAATGTATCACTCTATGATGCTTACTTTATACTTATACTGAAACCATACTAGTAACATCAAGCAGTTTGATTTACTTCTACTACTCATAGTACATAATATGTGATGATTCATTACCATTGTTGTAATAAGCTTGTTTCCAATATTCTATCATAGCAAGATAGCGTAAGCCCAGTCATCACCATTGAAATAGATATTTAGATTGATTACTACATGTTAACCTCTTGTTGTTTCATAAGATATGTATAAGAAACACATAACTTCTATGAATAGTTAAGGGTTATAGTATAGTATAAATAATAGGGAGTAAAAACCATTGATATTACTAGCTTCTTGTTCAAGCTTAAGTATTAGTTATATAAGCAGAATCATAATAGTATACCTTGTAAGGTCGTGTATAAGCTCTTGGTATTTTAGTTAAAGTTGTTGTTATATTTTATAAATCCCATGGAAATCATAGTGGATACCAAATATCCTTGTTGGCTATAACTGCAATACAAGAACTAAATATTAAAGAGGATCTAATATGAATCAGTTTTTATTGCATCAAAATCCATTTATTCCTTTATTCTCGCTATAATGATTGGATATAATTTGGATTAAAATTATCTTGTTATTCTCCCTATAAATAAATTGTGGAGCTTCCCAATCATGATACGGGGTTAGAGGATGCAAGAAGTGTTAAAACACATTCCAATTAGACACTTGCAGAATCATAAAACATAACAGAAGGTTATTAGTGTTGTCTATGGTCCATTGCGACCACCCACTTCCCATCCATTTATGTCCTTTCTCTTTACCTTCCTTACTTTAAGTCAAATGTGTTAATATGTTTACCTTTTGATTTATTTGGGACTTGGGTTTTTTTCTCATGTTTCTCCTATATATATATATTAGAGTTGATATGATAACTGGGAGACTCTGAGAGATGACGATGTTCAACATTTTCTTTTACAGTTAATGGCTATAAATATTTTAGGGACCCATGCTTAAACATTGATATAAAATCTGTCCATCTCAACCTATCCAAATTAATATTTCCTATGCTTTTTCTAGATGATAGATAAATACATAATTGAAAAACCAGATATCACATAATTGAGTTCCTCTTTTCACAATCCTATTCCATCCTAATGAACATCATATAGGCATATGGGCTTATTTATTTTCATGCCTAATGTAATAGAGACTGTCTGGTTCAACTTCTAGGCATGCATGCAGGTGACTCTTTTATGTTTTTGGCCACCTATTCATATGATGTGTCTCTTCTCATATTTTCCTCCCATGTTTTACACCTATATTGTAGGCTTGTTTAAGGTCTTACAATTATTATGGTGCCCAAAGTTTGATCACAAATTCAGTTTGATTGATGCATTCACTCTAGTTTGGCATGCAAAACCAGCCTTGGGGACTGAATTATGTGTCATGATGTTCATTTAGTGAGGTCTACCATTAGGTGTGTATCTTGCATCCCCAAGATACCAATGATACCAAAGGACCCTGCTTCACCACAACATTCCATAAAATAAAAAAATATCCACATAAACAATGTACTTATTCCTCATGATAAAAACATGATCAGAAATAAAGAAAATATGTGACAACATAAATGAAAAATATAAGTTTTAAAGAAAATGCATTACACCTTAAAGGAAATTTTAAATTTAAGCTACTTGAACTTTCTATATTTAATTCAAGGCTAGAACATTCAAATTGCATTACCAACTGATTTTTAGCCATATCTTGGTATGTAGTTTTCTGCATGGTTTGTTGTTGCGTTGGTGTTACGTAATACTAAAACCTGTTAAACAAAATTCAGTAAAATGAAAATATCATGGATCACATTATAATATTTTTGGATGGGAAAATCTATGTTTATTTATTTTATGGTGATTCTAAAGAAACTTGGTGGACTTCACAATATCAATAAAATATGGACACTTACTAGAAAAGTTAACAAAATATGGACAGCTACTAGAAAAGTTAACAGTATAACCTTGAAACTCAATCCAAATATGTCAGGCCCATGTGAAGGATGTTAGATTTTCAACATTTAAGCTATATGATCTTAGGATCTTATCTGAGAGAATAACAAGCACAACAATCAATCACATGAGACAATGAACACAAATATTTTCCTTGAGGAAACGATAAAGGAGAAAACCTTGCAACTTCCTCAGAGATAGAATTAGCACCAAAAGTAAAACCCAAAGATAGTAAGATGATCTCCCAATAGAAGTACTCTCTCTCTCTCTCTCTTGTCCTAGCTTCTTCTTTCTCTCTTGGTTATGCGCTACAACTGAGTGTGAGTAACTATGAATGAATGTGTGTTAAATAGAGAGGCTCCCTCTCTATTTATACTAATTTTGACTTGACAATAACTCACTAGGGCCGAATTCTCTAGGAGAGTCTAATAACCCTAGGGCCCCACAACTGTGGGGACTTCAACCCTTGATCAATAAGGAGGGTTACACTCTATGACTTTACATGACTTTTTTACATTATTGAATCTCCTGATAGGAACATCTGGGCATGACATGACTCAATTACATTACAAATACTTCCCGAAATAAACATTTGGGTACAATACATAAGATATTCAAGTGAATGCATTCTGAAGTTACAAATACATCAACACTCCCTCTTAACTAGGAAGGTATTCTCTCGACGCAATTTGTTAGCACAAGTATTCTTCTCTATATCATCTGGATCATCAAGTCATCTTTATCAAGTCTGGATCATCACTTGATCTGGAGCATCACTGGATCATCATCAATTCTGGATCATCACTTGATCTAGATAATCACTGGATCATCATCAAGTTTGGATCATCACTTGATCTGGATCATCACTGGGTCATAATCACCGGTGCTATCTCAATTCTACTCGTCATAGGAAGTTCTATAGAGCCAGCCCTTTTTCATGCTGGTTGTAGGCCTAGCCTTCATGTAGGTCTTCATCATATTTAGCACATATATCTAACCATGGAATGAACCATGTCAGAAAGGCCCGCCCAACACTTACATCTGACCATGGGAGGAACACATCCAAGAACCATGTCAGAAAGGCACGCCCAACACTCACATCTGACCATGGGAGGAACACATCCAAAATCCATGTCAGAAAATCCCAACACTCACATCTAACCTCATCTTGTCAGAAAAGCTCTACCCTTACATCCGACCTCATCTTGTCAGAAAGGTGCTGCACTTACATCCAACCTCATATTGTCAGAAAGGCTATGCACTTACATATGAAATCATCTTGCCATAAAGGTGATGCACTTACATCCGACCTAATTTTGTCAGAAAGGCTCTGTACTTACATCCAACCTCATCTTGTCAGAAAGGCATTACACTTATATTTGACCTCATCTTGTCAGAAAGGCTCTGCACTTACATCCGACCTAATCTTGTCAGAAAGGCGCTGCACTTACATTTGATCATGTGGGAACACATCCCGCAGTCACATCAGAATGGATCTGCACTTACATATGATCATGTGGGAACACATCCTGCAGTCACATCAGAATGGCTCTGCACTAATCGTGGGGGAACACATCCCACAATCACATCAGAATATCTATGCACTTATATATGATCATGTGGGAACGCATCCCTCAATCACATCAGAATTGCTCTGCACTGATCATGTGGGAACACATCCAACAATCACATCAGAATATCTCTGCACTGATCATGTGGTCACACAACCCACAATCACACCAGAGCATCTCTTCACTTACATCTAATCATGTGAAGCTCAACCTTCCATGAGGTCAGAAATGCCAACGAACACATCAATTCCCTTTGGAGGGAACCTCGATCTAGAGAACACCAAGCTTCTGCCTGAAGTACTCAAACTTTACTCTAGCTAATGGATTTGTCATTACATCAGCTATCTGCTTGTTCGTCGCAACATATTGGAGCTTCACTACTCCTCTCTGCACCATATCTTCGATATAGTGATATTTGATCTCAATATGCTTTGACTTATCATGGAACACTGGGTTCTTCGACAACTTCACATAGCTCTGGTTATCGCAATATATACAAGTAGCATCCATCTAGAGATCAAATAAGTCAGATAGTAGCTTTCTCAGCCACATGACTTCACAACTTGTTGAACAAGTTGAAACATACTCTGCTTCGGCTGTACTTAGTGCCACACAAGATTGCTTCCTACTAAACCAGGAGATCACACGTGATCCCATACTAAAGCAACATCCTGAAGTGCTCTTTCTATCAATGGAACTTCCTGCCCAATCCGAGTCCACATAACCTTCCAGGTTAATCTTCTGATTCGCTTCATACTTGAGCCCATAATCAACTGTACCCTTTAGGTACCTCAGAATATGCTTTGTAGCAATCAAGTGAACATGTCTCGGATCCGTCAGGAACTAGCTCAATGTGTTCACAGCAAAGCAAATATCTTGTCTCGTATTCATCAGGTACATCAAGTACCCAATCATTTGATGATACATTGTAGCATCAATCGATTCTGATGAAGCATCACTGAATAGCTTCAGGTTCGATGCCATAGGTGTGGTCATGGCCTTGCAGTCCATCATCCCGAACCTCTTCAGGATCTCTACTACATACTTCCCTTATCCCAAGGAAATTCCATCTGCATTCTACCACACCTCCATGTCTAGAAAGTAGTGCATCATACCCAAGTCCTTCATTTCTAACTCGGTAGCAAGCTTACTCTTTGTATTAGCAATCAACCCATCCTCACCTGTTACAAATATATCATCTACATATAGTAGGAGTATCACTCGTTTCCCTTCTTCAACCTTGTAGTAAAGGTTGGAATCTGCTTTACTCTTGGTAAAGCCCAAACTGGATAGGAAGCTGTCAATTCTAACATACCATGTCCTGGGTTCCTGTTTCAAACCGTACAGGGATTTCTTTAACTTACACACATGAGTCTCTCTTTCATGTGTCTCAAAACTAAGTGGCTGCTCCACATATACTTCCTTTTCTACTACATTGTTCAAGAAAGTTGTCTTGACAACCATATGATGTACTTTACACTTCATTACTGCAGCTAAAGAAAGTACTGATATGATGGAAGTATATCTGGCTACAGGAGCAAAATTATCTTCATAATCTATTCCTTCTTTTTGGGAGAAGCCACGAGCCACAAATCTTGCTTTATATTTCTCTATGCTACCATATGCAGCATGCTTGATCTTATAGATCCATTTGGAAGTTACAATAGACTTCCCCTCTTGTCTTGGGACGACATCCCAAACATCATTCTTCATGATCAATTGATACTCTTCGATTATAGCATCCTTCCATTCTTTCTTTTCTGTCGCTTCTTCATAGTTTAAAGGTTCTTAATCGATGAAGTCACATAATAGGGTTACATAACCGGAGCAGGACCTGGTTCTTTTCCTCTCTCTGTGTATCTCTTCTGGAGCCCCATATCTTTCTGCACCTTGGATAGCTTCTCATACCCAAGCATGTTTCCTCTTGTGAGAATTCTTCTCCTGAGGTGGATCTACAGGTTCTTGAGGTTCTTCTATTTCTTGATCTTCTTCTTGAGTTGCATAGTTCATGGTTGTATCATGAATTCTGGGTACTTTTGTTTCTACAGGTTCTTCAGTGCGTCTCTTTCTGGATTTGTTGTAAGCTGAGTCTTCGCCAAATTTTACGTTCCTACTGAGGTCGATCTTCTTGAATCCTGGGAAGTATATTTTGTAATCCTTCGAGCTTTCAGAGTATCCCACAAATATACCCATCCTTCCTGAAGGATCTAACTTTGTCTTCTTTTCTTTCGAAATGTGAATGTATACTAGACAGCCAAATATTTTGAGATGACTGAATTCTGGTTTCTTTCCGAAAAACACTTATTCAGGTGTCTTTTTCTCGAGTACTCTATGTGGAGTACGGTTTTGTACATGCACAACTGTTCTAGCCACTTCTTCCCATAGATGCATGGGAAGATCTTAATCATGAAGCATTTCCCTTGCAGCTTCCATGATCGTTCTATTCTTCCTTTCTGCAACCCCATTCTGTTGTGGATTATATGGAGTGGTCAACTCCCTCTTAATCCCTGAATATCTGCATAGTTCCTTGAATTCATTTGATGTGAATTCTCCACCATTGTCTGATCGAAAAATCTTGATCTTCTTCTTTGTGTAGTTTTCAATCAAGGCTTTGAATTCCTTGAAATTGTTGAATACTTCATCTTTGTTCTTCATGAAGTATATCCATGTCTTCCTAGAAAAATCATCAATGAAATAAACATAGTATACATACCCGCTTAATGAACTGGATGACATTGGAATGCATACATTGGAGTGAATGATTTCCAAGGTTCCTTTAGCTTTGCTTTCGCTACTTGGAAATGTATTCTTTGTGTTCTTTCATTTCGCACATCCCTTTCATACTCCTTCATTTTTTTCTTGTATTTTTGGAAGACCTTCAACAACTTTGCTTGCAATTGGTAGTGCCCTATATTGTACTTGTGCAAGCCTTCTATGCCAAAGTTCATTTGGTTCTACTGAGTCATGAACCAAAGCTTGTTCTGGTTGGCCCTTTAATCTGTATATTCCTCCCTCTTGTTCTCCACTTACCACTACATCATCAATAGTCTTTCCTTTTGGCCACATGATGACTTGGCCATCTATAAATGCAACTCTCATGCCTTTTGCATCTAATGCAGAGATGGAGAGAAGGTTCTTCTTTAGTACTAGTACAAATAGGACATCCTTCATTTTCATAGACTTTCCAGTGTCTAATTTGTAGGACGATTCTCCACTACCTTTTATTGGATACTGGTAGTCATCCCCAAGTTTCACCTTGTGGGGTGATTCATGTTCTAATAATTTCACAAATGATTCTTTGAGTCCCGTCATGTGTTTGGAAGCCCCACTGCATATAAGCCAAGCATTGCTTCCATGTGTGATGTTTCCCATGAGAGCGAAAATCAAAACATATTCTTCATCACTTGAAGAATCATCACTATCTTTTTTTATTCTCTTCTTGGAAGGCTCATCATCTTCTGTAGCATGAGCATGATTCCATTTTCTTGTTTCCCTTCCTCTTGTGAGATCTATTTTTGTTTCTAGGACAATCTCTTGCAAGGTGTCCTCTTTCATCACATATATAGCAGATGAAATTAGACAAAACTTTGTTAGATTTTCTAGCATTATTCTTCTGGCGAGAGTGCTTGCCTCTGTGATGGTCTGTTCTGATTTTATTGGATTGTACTGTGAGATCTTGATCTTCACTTCCCATATTTTCTTCCCGAGATAATATTCAAGCTTCTTCTTGTGAGCAATTCTCCCACAGTCTGCTAAACTTGACTAGCTTATTTCTAGCACAGATCCCTTGAATGAAAGAGTCCCATGCCCTAGGGAGACCATTCAGGGTGGTCATAACAATTTCTGCATTCTCTACTTCTTCATCTACCACTTCAAGTTGTTCCTTGATCTAAGAGACCCTTGTAAAGTAATATTGGATGGTCTCTGCATTCTGGATCTGTACATTCTTCAACTGGTTTCTCATAGTCATCTTCCGGTTTATGTTCTTCCCTTCAAATAACTTGGTCAGGGCATCGAAAATCTCTTTAGGTGTCTTTAGAGAGTACACTTGAGGTATGAGATGATGCTTGATTGAATCAGCAATAATCCTCTTAGGCATGACCAATTTCTTCTTGTGTAAGGCCTTAGCCTCATCTCCCTATGGAACTGGAACCTCTTCATTGATGTAAGAGTCCAACTCATTTTCTTCCAAGACTAGGGAGATCCTATACTTCCAAGCTCGAAAGTTATCAACTCCCTCAAGCTTTTCATCAACCTTGGTATGATGAGACATCATAACAGAGAACCTCAAATGGAAATACAAAATATTTATATCTTACCAGGTTAAGATGTCTGAACTGGATCTGGAGCTGAATTTCTGTAGAGTTGGTTTTCTGGTTCAGGAGTAGATCTAGGGTTTGACTTTCCCGGAGTTCTACCCAACCAAAAACATTGATCTTGATCTCTAAACTTCGATTTTGGGGAGGACATCAATCCAGGCCTGGGCTCACTCAAAAATTCCACTTCTATGGAAAGGCCTAAATTCTGACAGTAGTGTCGGGTCAAAAACTGAAAATGCTCAGAATCAGATTCTGCTTCGACAGAAAGATGTGCCCTAGAGAGGAGAGTCAGCCCAACCTCCTTTTTCTGAAAATCTGTGGAGAGAGATCTAAAAATTAGGAAGCTCTAGCTTCAGCAGCTGCATAGTGTCTTCTTCTTAGGTTAGATCTGATAGCATGTTAGATTTTTAACATTTAAGCTATATGATCTTAGGGTCTTATCTGAGAGAATAACAAGCACAACAATCAATCACATTAGACAATGAACACAAATATTTTCCTTGGGGAAACCATTAAGGAGAAAACCCCGCAACTTCCTTAGATATAGAATTAGCACCAAAAGTAAAACCCAAAGACAGTAAGATGATCTCCCGACAGTAGTACTCTCTCTCTCTCTTGTCCCAGCTTCTTCTTTCTCTCTCAGTTATGTGCTACAAATGAGTGTGAGTGACTATGAATGAATGTGTGTTAAATAGAGAGGCTCCCTCTCTATTTATACTAATTCTCGACTTGACAATAACTCACTAGGGCCGACTTCTCTAGGAGATTCTAATAACCCTAGGGCCCCACAACTACGGGGAATTTAACCCTTGATCAATAAGGAGGGTTACACTCTATGTCTTTACATGACTTGTTTACATTATTGAATCTCCCGATAGGAACATCGGGGCATGCCATGACTCAATTACATTACAAATACTTCCCAGAATAAACATCAGGGTACAATACATAAGATATACAATTGAATACATTCCGAAGTTACAAATACATCAACAAAGGAGGCAGTTTGATCCTTTAATCATATTTAAGGAGGATTTTTGTCCTTCATAAGGTTGCATATAATAATGCTTTAGTATTTAATGAATACCAAAATAGTTGTAATTTCCTTAATCTCTCATGGTCATAATCGATGTTATTAACCATGACTATGTCAAACATGATCACTATGGAAACAATCTTAACAAAAGTGATACTTGTTCAGGATGAGGAATGGATCGTTTAGGATAAATAAAGGGGTATACCTATGAGAACAACAAAAATTCACATCAGAAAGGGGGGAACACAATAAATATATTCAATTATTTTTCTTTTGTCCTCAACAAATTTCTATGGGCTAAACTACATTAGTTCAATGATGCTTGTTTTGATGCTTATAGGAGATATATAGTAGAGATGGTTCAAGACGAGGAGGTCACTCATTATTCAAGTCGAAGATGTACACAGACATCTGAGACAAGGACGCCTAATACCACACCTACATCTACTGAAATACCTTCAAATGTTCGCTCTTGATGATGGTATGAATCATCTAGAGATTCTATCGTATTATATCGAGACACAGTTGGTATGTATTTGAAATTTATGCACATGCAAAATTTATGAGTATGCATGCATATTTATATTTGTTTTAAGTCTTGTTCATTGATTTTACTAAGTTTCATTAGCATTTTTCTTTATAGAGAGACGACGTAATAGATTGTCTCATGAGAGTGGGAAAGCATCTGTAGGCTAGTCGATTATTTGATTCATCATCTCATGACCATTTTCCCTCTTTTGGTCTTCATTTTAGAGAACAACCAATAGACCAACCACATTTTATTGGTGATATGTTACATATATATAATATATTTAAATAAATTACTAATTTTCATGTGTATATATATGCGTGTGTCTTTATGTACTAAATTATACATGATCACATATGTAAATGTAGAGGATCATGGTTCTAATTATACATGGTTTATGTACTAAATTATACATGATCACATGTGTAAATGTAGAGGGTTACGGTGATGCATTCAGAGAGGTTGAGGGTGATGATACATTCATAGAAAATGAGGGTGATACATTTGGATAAAATGAGGGTGATGATGCAAGGGGTAGATATGCGGAGGATGTTGCAAGGGACCAAGAGCAAGGTCATGCAAATGCTTGAAGAAAGGGTTAACGTCGATGAAGGGACAATTTCGAACAAGCACATGGTTGTCAACCCATGACCATTTATCCTTCAGATATACCCGATGCTCTTCCTTGGGAAAATGATACTATTTCTGTCACCCTTGAACAATGCACAGCCCACCATAAAAAAATGAGGGATGCTCTTCCTAGCTTGGAACTCCCAGCTAAGAGCCGACAAAGTTTGCAAATACTTTTGGAATCTTTAGGCAAGTTTATTGGTGCCTATAGAACTGTTGGGACAACAAAAGATTGTTTTATTCACTTTATGTGAATGCAGAAGGCTCAGGTGATGGGTCCTGACAATTGGGTTGATGTAGAGAAGAGGGTATCCAAAGAAGATTCCATTTCAATATTTAATTTTAAAGAAGGACCAAAGTGGAAGATGTTAAAGGTGCAATATTTCAAGCACCCCAAGATTGCACACCATTTATATGATAGATTCTTGGCCGTCTCTGGTAGATTTACATGCAATGATGAAGTGCCACATTATTTTGTGAGATTTTTTATGCAGTGTTTTTTTAAACATGAAGCCATATTACAAAGATGTGTCAAAATTTTATGGGGTTGGAAAATGTAGGACGTGTTGGAGTCATTTACCCAACATAACACTTATTTGGTCAATTTTGGCCTAATTAATCACTATCCTAAGTTAATTGACCCAAATTGGCATCAAATCAGCACATCATGGCATCGGATCAACACACCCATGCCTTCCTTCAATCAAGGAGGCTAACTAATACTTCTCCTTCAATCGGGGAGGCTAATTGGGCTTCCTCCTTTAATTAGAGAGAAATTCTGGGGTGATCTCGGTGTCATAAGTGCACCTAATAGCTAACTGATTGTTGTTCCACCTAAAAATCAGTTAAGCTTAGTTGTAAAGGTGCCTCCATCATGTCATTGTATATTTTGGGCTGATTGGGATGAAATAGAGTGAGTTAATGCGCCTCCAACAACTTTTGATGACCAGTATCACTTCAGTTAACTTCATCAGAGCTAATTGGAGTTAATGATGCGCTGCCACCTACTGATTGACATGCAGTGACATGTGTTTGAGTTACTTTCAGTTAGAATCAATCATCTATTGCACTCTGATTCAGTTAGATCCTAAGTCCTACTACCATTCTCGGAAATATCCGAGATGGAAAGCTGCTATGGATGAAGATTTTAATTCTTTTCAAAAAAATGCTACTTGGGAGCTAGTTTCTCTTCCACTTGGGAAGAAATAAGTTCAATGCAAGTGGGTGTTTCGAACAAAGGTTGTTGCTGATGGCACAACCTGCAAATATAAGGTAAGGTTGGTTCCAAAAGGTTTTTCCCAGGTCCAAGAGTGGACTATCATGAGACCTTTGCACCAGTGGAAAAGATGGACTCCATCCGCCTAGTTTTGTCCATTGTGACATCCAAGCACTGAGAGGTGCATCATATGGATTTCAAGAGTACCTTTCTACATGGAGACCTTCATGAGGAGATATACATGAAGAATCCTAAGGGCTACATATAAGATCCTTCTTTGGTTTGCAAATTGCAGAAGTCATTATACGGGTTGAAACAGGCCCCAAGATCATGGTATGCCAAGATGGATGCCTTTCTACTTTCACAAAACTTCCAAAGGTTTAAATATGATCCGAATGTGTATCTATAGCAGTATGGTGGTAATTTACTTATCATTGTGTTATATTTTGATGATATTTTCATTACAAGAAGAACATTTTCTTCCATTACCTTCATAAAAACCGCCCTTCATGATGCATTTGTGATGAGCGATTTGGGACTGCTGAAATAGTTTTTGGGGCTCAAAATTGCACAATATTTTGATGGGATAATGGTAAATCAGTATAAATAAATTTCAATCCTATTAGTGAAGTTTAACATGGTTGATTGCAAGGCTGCACCATTCCCTTTCCTCTCAGGAATCAGCCTTAAAGAGGGAAAAACTACTCCACCCATTGATTGCACTATCTACCGCCAACTGATTGTTAGCTTGCTTTACTTGACACATTCACGACATGATATTTCACTAGTACAAAATGAGGAATTAGCTACTAGGTGACTAAAAATTCTAGTCACCACAGGTTTTTCAAGTGATTTACTACTAAATATGAGCAATTTTGATTGACCCAACTATAAACAATTAAAATTAACGACTAATTTAGTCACCGGTTAAGAAATATGACTAGATAATAAGTGACAGAGTTAAAAATGACTAACATAAATGACTAATTTAGTCACGACATAAAAAATTATTAGCTAGAAGAATATGAATTGGTCATTTATGTTAGTCATTTTTAATTGTGTCATGGAAAATTGCAAATTTGACAATTAAGTGTAAATTTTGTAAATTGTCTACCTTATATTAGTAATATTGGTGCCATGCACCTTGATCTTCAGAGATCCAACAAAGAAATCAGATGAATTTTCTCCTGACCACCTTTATCCGTACTGCACCATTGAAGCAAACCTGATTAATCATGTTCCAAAGGAAAATTAGGTTCCTACGTCAATTACGAATTAGATACTAGAACCAGTACCGTATCGATACCTAGCTAGAAGCATCATATCCCTACATTCCCTTGAGAATCAACCATTTGAATGTGCCTTCTCCATGTAAAATTACCAAATGCATCCAATG
The DNA here is from genome assembly GCA_001517045.1 of Pseudotsuga menziesii. Lineage (NCBI taxonomy): Eukaryota > Viridiplantae > Streptophyta > Pinopsida > Pinales > Pinaceae > Pseudotsuga > Pseudotsuga menziesii. The sequence continues at coordinate 85,228 of LPNX010760184.1, read as the reverse complement.
CATGGCCAAAAAAACACGCCAACTTCAAATCTGTGGGTTGAAGGTATCGTTCGACCCCTTCTCCCCTGTTTTTGCACTCGATACCCTATTTTTGTAGACGATAGGTCGGTTCAGGATCTCGTAGTAACCAGTCAGAGCGCTTCAAAGGTATGGTTCTTACCAATCCGATTATGTTTATCACTCCAATAGATAACCAATTTTTATGGATTTTTACAGGTCTCAATGCTACCGAAGTTACTTCTTCCACTTTACATTCACAATTATCACTATCTCCAGCCTATGTGCTAATAAATGCATTTTGAGCTTTCAGCCTGGGAAAAGCATGAGCACCCTCATGCAATGCCACTATTTTCAAAGGTCACTTGTTTTTGCACATTGACATTCCTCACATGCTCTAAAGGAAAACTGAAGCAGACATTAGAAGAAGTGATTAAACTTTGCAAGGAGGTTTACTTGTTTCAAATATTGTGGCAGGTTTTCTGTAATGGAACAAAGATTGTGCCCCAAAAGTTTAAAATATTTGAATCAATCCAGTGTTGGAATCTGATACCATATATGGATTCTTTGATGGGGCTGAGCAGGCTGGAAATTGTGGTACTGGCATGATCCTCCGTATAGATGACTCTCATAGTTTCAAGCAAAGGATGGGTGTTGGCAGTGGCACTAATACTTTTGTTGGAATTTTAGCCTTATGGGGGATTTTATGATTCGCAAAAAAAAGAAATATTCTCCAGCTCTCTATTTTTGGCGACTCAAAGGTCGTAATTGATTGGGCCAGATCAAGTCTCACCAATTTGCAGTTAGTGAGTTATGATTGCTGGTTGAAAAGGATTGGGCTCCTGAAGAATTTTTTTCTTTATTTATTCTTTAGGCACCTGTCAAGGAGTTCAATTCTGATGCAGACAACCTATCAAAGCTTGCGATAGGAGACTTCCCTGGTATTCTTCACTTATCTAAGTACTCAAACGGAATCATGATTTCTAAAGGTCACTTACCTGCTTCTAGTTTCTCCATTCTGGTTTTTCCTTGGATTTTTTTAGGTTGTATATGTATGACAATTCTCTGGAGCCCTGCTATTTTTTGTCTCACAGTTATTTTGTCTTTTTTGCATTTTTGCTTTCTACAGGTTGATGGGTAGAGTCCCTCTCATTTAGTTTTGGATATTGTAATGTTTTTCCTAGGGCTTCAATATTGTCTTCTAGCCTACTTTGAAGGGGATTTTACATGAACAACTATGATGTAATTTTGATTCTTATGAATAACAAATTACATTTTTTTATAATGAAAAAAAAACATTTATATAGAGAGATTCCACCATGTTTTTTTTTATATTTAGAAAAAACACAAAGCTATATTGTAACAAAATATATAAGCTAAATTTCAATAAATTATAACAAAATATATAATCTATATTTCAAGATTCCATAATTTTTTCATTTACACCTTGAAAAAATCACAATTTAACACAACCTATTTTGACAAATATATAATATATATTTTTATATATAATTTTTTTCCCTTTTTTCTTGTTTAACTGTGAAGCCGAACTTGAAAATCACTCTCTTGCATGATGCAATGCTAAGTGGAAAGGACAAGGTCTCCAAAGCCAATGATACATTAGGTTTGTGAAAAGCATTCTGTATGCGTCTACTAGAGTTTGTTGAGGCTCATCCTAAGGGGGATGGTGTTCCATAGGCAATCCTGCCAAATCCTTTCAATAGAAAATGCCAGCTAACCTTCGTAGGCTTCTCTCCACTACCTCCTATAATATGTAACAGTATTTCATCAGCAAGAGATGTTGTTTCTAGTCCACCTGACCATAATCAAGGATATCCCCAACCCTCTATGATGTCTTCACTTTTACCCAATAATTTTCAGAGGCATTTTTCTCAGAGAAACTCCATAGCTCAACCATCTGTAAACTCACCATTCCCCATGCCGGAGCAAGAACTAGATTTGAATCCTCTTTTTGAGGTCCTTGAAATAGTGAATCCATTTGGGTTTTATGGGGTTCATCTTTTCATCTCTCCATTCTCATCTCTCTCCAGGGTTTAAGAGCCACTTTGCTGTCAATTTCTCCCCCCCTACAAATACTCAAGACATCAAGGAATCCAATGAAATAGAGTGTCAATTATCTACTTGTAATAAAATCCATTTAGAGTCCTAGGTCTCAAAGTCTTGTTGCACTGTCCAATTGACAAATTTTCGTCAGTCCCCTTCCAAGACCCCTAACCCAGAGCCTGTGGCTGAAAGTACTATTGATGTAGACACACCTTGATAAACAACACCTATGTCTAAGAATGCAAGCTCCCCCATGCCAAAGGGTTATTTCTCCCCTGTAACGTTAAGGGTTGCATGTCATTTTGCTGTCAAAACACCGGTTGTTAAATCCATAGTGAAATCTAACATAAAAATCCCCATTAGTAAGAGATCTCTCAGATTTGGGAGTGTTTCAATTGCACCCGATACATCCTCCCATGTTTTGTCTCCCAAAACACCAGGCTCTCGTTTTTCTCTTCCCACTGTGAAGATTTCTAACAATACAAATGTCAAAAGGGAAATAGCTTTTTTTAGGTTGTTTCCTTTTTAAGCTTCAGATTGAATTGCCTTATGTTGTTTCCTCTTAGAACTTTTGTACACTTTGGATTGAATAGGGAATCGAGAGAACCAACAATGGCTGACAGGAAATCACAATCACAATCTTTCCATTTTCACATTTATGGCATTTCCACTTCTGTAATTTCCTCTCCTCTTTCCATGGCCATGGCATTTCCGCTTGCCGGTCCATCTTCCTTCGTGCTTTTAACATGGATCGTATCTTCTCGTTTGGTGTGTTGTGTATTTATTGAATCTGGATGTTGATGTTTCATTCTTGATAGTTGACATCTCTACCTGCGTCTATTTGTGATAGAGAATGGTGGTCTCCTCGAGGGAAAATTAATTTGGAAGGACATATGCTCGAACGATCTTCTCTGGGAAGGACATCTGATAGAGAAAGTGTCTGGTCTGATGTTCTCTTCTTTGCTTTGTCTTCCTAATTTAATGTTTGTTTTTCTATGATATGAAATCTCCTTAGAAATCTATTAACGACCTGTCTATGGCATTCACCACAGATACAGCAGAATAAAGAATGTATGAAGAAAGAAAATCCATGCTACTCCACTCCACATATGTATGCATCTCTATCTCCTCATGTCTCTGCATTTTTATTTTTTTTGTTTTTCCAAATCCAATCTAATCTAGGAATGAGTTTCTACCAACCTCTCTTTATTTTCAGACAATTTTCAACATACAAAACCCTGCATCTTTTGTCATTTTATTAGCCATATCTACTCTATTAATATTAACCCTTCCCTTAGTCATTTCAGATGTAATGGTATAATCAGATGATCTCATTTCTCATTTCAAATGTAATGGCATAATTAGATGATCTCTTTTATTTTTTCAACCTTATCCTTTTTCCATGGGAATCAATGGTTTTTGGGATAGATCACCCGTTCTAGGGGTTTTCTGCCAACAGTTGAGCCTATCAATAGATGGTGTTGGGTACGGAAGCGAATAGTAAGTAGAACCTCTTATGCCATTCAATGCCTATGTTGTGGGAAAAGAGGATGCCCCAGATATTTTGGTGTTGCAGGAGTGGTGGGGAGTTGACTATGAGATCAAGAATCATGCAACTAATATAGCCAAAATGTCTTCTGGTTATAAGACTCTTATTCTAGATTTATTTTATATTATTCATCTTTCTTAATCAAGGTAGCATTTTAAAATGGAGATCATGGTTAAGCTTTTCTTTTAGAGTATTTTTTTTTAATGACTGGAGAAGCCACCCCATTCTGGTATGCAAGTCCCAACGATGTTATTTATGATATGTTTTTATAATTGCTAATGTTTCTTCTTGATATCCTTTCTTTACCCAAAGTTTTCTTTGTTACTGTAACACTGGCCATAATTAAGTTATTATAGCATGAACTTGGAAGCTAGGTTGATTTCTCAATTTTTTGACATGTTAGATTTACATGCATATGAACCTTATATTTGGATGCACCTTGTATGGTCATTTTATACAATAGATTTACTATATTTTGAAATGATTTTTTTATGGAGTTTGTATCGTGGAAAGGTTGGTTTGGATGCTACAGAAGCACGTCATTTAATGGATGGCCTCGATTGTCAAGGTGCTCTTAAATATATTGTGGCATTTGTGAAGTGGCTGAAGGAAAATGGTTTACCAAAAGTGAGTACCAAATTTGAACTTCCTTGAACCTAAAGATATAAATAAAGAACATTTACACATCTTGTGAGATGGTTGAAGCAAATGTTGTTGATGAATATAGAAATCCTGTACCCCCCTATGATATAGTCGTTAAGGTTACTGTAAATATTTTCATTATATGAATAAAAATCATAAGCTAAATATATTTTCTGTTTATATTGAATGCAATTGTTGTTTGGGTTGTATATACAAGATTGACCTAAATTCCTAGCTACAAAGAAACTCACACTTAAAAGTAACTTTCTATTCCATTACCATATGATTTTTTATGATGCCGGACTAGCTGAATTTCTAAATGTGTCTGTCTCCATCTCAGGACAATTTGTATATGGATATCCAAAGGTCAATTTTTTTTTTAATTTCAATTGCTAAGATCTGAAGATAACTTTTTATAATCCTTCTCGAAATCTCATGTTACATAGAAATATGCTGTAATATAGACTTTTGTAGTACCTTACTCGGAAGCTATAGCAGAGAGACTCTCGTAAGCTAATAAGATACTTGCATCTTCTCTAGGTTTTAACAATGGAGAGCTTACTGTAAGGAAGTATGTTTTCTAAGATAATTGCATAATAATATATAGAATAAAAGGTCCCCATGTTCACAGCATAACAGATATATGTTCCCCATGTTACCAATGTTTCCATAGATCACAGCCAGCGGGAACGATTGGCCAGGAAGTGCATTAAGTTATATTGATCATCCAGCGAATGAGTCCATCACTCCCAGGATTATTATATCTAGCTCTTTATGGTATTGACCAGCAAAAAGAGAGTTGTTACATATAGCTCTTCACAAATGTACATATAGCTTTTCACGGGCACATAGAGCACTTAACACAAATAGATTGAAACACATAAAGAAACTCACTTAGCCAGGCATAGCCATACATCTCCAGTTGTTACAGAGACTGGAATTGAAGCGTTATTAGTAAAACTCTGCCACCTGTGCTTATGTTCCCATCTTTATTACTTGCTCTGTAGCTGATTCAATTCTAACTACTGGTATTATTACTTAAGGTGCTTAAGCTCAGTTAACTTGATCTCTGCACCAATTATTCCCACCCATTATAGCCCTTTTCTACTGTAATTGGAGTTGTATCATCAATTGGTTCAAGGTCATTCCCAAAGACTAAATATAACACATTGCAACTAGTTCTGGGTCTTTATTTGGGCAAAGCAATGGGATGTCAAGTATGGAACAAAAATATTAGGGTACTGGTTCAACCCGTGCTTCTTCAACATGTGCTTCAATTGGCTCCCCATATCTATTATAAGTAAATCGGGCGGGTAAACTTGATCTCGGACTGCCTATCACTATAACAATGTAGACCACCACAAAGAAGATGTTTTCAATTAATTGCACATGAATAAAACTGATATTGGGCATGCCTCTCTAGATTTGTCTATACCTTTTACTATGCCTTCACTTATGCACCCTACTAGATTATATAGACCCCAAAGTTATATAGAGTAATGTGTACCCTTATTGTTCAGTATATTCCCAGCTAACTGGCTACCTGATGACCAATTATCTAGTTACTGGACTATCCAACCGATGGATTAATGATGTAACTGTATCTTAATTAGCTAGTTATGAAGCAGCTCTACCAGTTCTTGACCATGAACTAATCTTATTAAGAGTTTCCTCCCCTTTTCCTAATGATGGTAGTACTTTGATTGTATGTTTTCTGTCTTAGAAGCATGTCTGTTGGTTATATTTTTTTGGACTATTTTGTTTACTATCTTTATTTGGTATTAGGTGTATCATAGTGTAATGAGAGGATGGGTCCAATGCCATGTCTTTAGGTAATAGTGGGCTCTTTGGTTGCTTGTTGCATTGTATTGAAGGTGGACTATTGTGAGCTCCTTGGGTATTGTTCTTTCCCACTATGAGGTATGAGGGTGATGTTTAACTTGTCCATTCCAAATTATCAATCTGCTCTAGGTTTTTTTATGCTACAACTTACTAGTCTCAACTGTGAAGGGAAGGTGGTATTTTCTTGACTTCTCCACTTATTGCAAGAATCAATTTCTGTATTTATGTAATGTGACTTCTTCAGGCTATGTTTGAGCCAGACAATATTGGAAATAGAATAAATCCCTGGGTTGGTGTTGCCCAGGAAAGAAGTTGAGTTGGTGGGGAACAATTACAAAACCTTATCATTTCACATTTTGCCTCTCCCTTATGGTCGAGCATCTCCGCAAACTTCGTCGAAACCTATTTGATTTTGTTTTATTTTAAGTGGAACTTGTTGGGAAGAACTAATATATGGATGAATAAATAAGGGGAAAAATATTATATAGTTTAAGGGGTTATACTTCTTTCCTTTCATTCCTCTATTCATCCCTTCTCATCCCATGCCTTACTTCATATACAAGCGGACCCCATTCATTTCCATTGGAATTATCCATCTGATCTGTAATAGAGAGTATTCCCCTGGGCCCTTATTCTTATTAAAGTTGGTGGTCGTTTTTATCCCTTTCCTGTTGCGTCTAGGTGGGTAATCTTCCTGAGATCATTGGCAGACGAACGAGTCCGGATGAATGGAAACACTCGATAGGAATAGCTATGGTAAGTTTAGACATTCGAAAGAATGATCTGAGGGAATCAAAACCATTATTCCAAGTTGATTGCTTACTAATATAGAACTAAGGAATATATATTGAAGGGTGTGGAAGAGCTGTACCAATATCGGTTGGTCCTACACCTTTTTCTAACAACCCCTTAAATAATAGAAAGGTTGCGATAAGGGCGTGCGACTGAAACAACTATTAAACATAGTGGAAAAATTGCTCCATACATGCTTATCTATAACATTTTGGTAACTAGGGGGCCATATCCTCTCGGCCAGTGATGGGTAACTACCTACCTTTTCTTCTCGTCCATGTCTTTGTTCCTCGTATGTAGGCAACTTGATCAAAATTGATAAGGAATATAACTACTAGCTCTGATATCCTATCAGCTATGATCAGCTGGAGACCTCTTGGAACTGACTGGCTTACTATGACTATCTAATGACCAGAAATTCCTGGCTATTGGCTAACCCTCATGAAAATGACCGCCCTTCTATAAATGATCGACTATGATTGGCTATAATGGGAAAAAATATCAATATCCTCCTTTGGTGGGGACTATGGTAAACATAATCATTAATTCCATTCATTAGTGGTGGATTGGTGGTACCTTTTCTTTTTCTTGACCAGTGATGTGGTGCCTCTCCATCTCGGTGGGTAAGGCTCAATGTGGTCTATTGGGAACATGGTCCTATTATTTAACATTGCTAGGTATGAATAGCGTAAGTGTAGGAAGATCTCTCTCTCTCTCAACGGGAAATAATCTCTCAATGAGTGGGTAAGCTACACTGATGGGATTTCAGTCAACTAACTGCTTTAATGAACTTGTGTCCTATCAGTTGGTTGTGTTTCTATCTATTAACTACTACCTCCTCTTGTTGGACACCCTTTTCGAAGACATCCCCCATCTTTCTTAAACCGAGCTAGTCTCAAGTATATAAAAGCAAGCAATCAACATCGACATCCACTGGATTTCCTTCCTTTATCCTAAGCATGTACGTTGTGTAAAAGGAGTTAGGTAAATGGGTGCACCTAAAACTGGTACTACATCCCCCACCTCCCAGGCTAACTCACTGACCAACATGAATGGCTCAACCCAAACTACATGAAAGACACTACCTGACCAACATGTGAATGGATCAACCTGACCTCTCCCTGGGTCTAATGGCTCATGACCTGAAGGTCTCAATCCCTTCCCAAGGACCCTTTCCATTGCATATGATCCCCAATGGGTGAATCAACATATGTAACGCGCTTCTTCATAGCATGCATCGGTTGAGGTAGTAACTTGTTTTTTGTAAATGAAAGTTTCATGGGGATATGGGTGAACCTCCCTCGGTTCTGAATTAAACGGGGTATGTATCGAACGGGGACTTCCTTCTCTCTCAGCTGGCATACTTTCCCAAATTGTGTAGATAAGAGGCTTTCTAAGAGAGAGTTCATACAAGGGGTAATATACAAGATAGTCAAACCGACTCATGGTTAGAATCAGACACATTAAGGGTAGCTATTGTGTTTGAGTTTGATATTTCTGCTGGTTATCAGGGCTGTTTCAACTTTTTCACCTTCGGGGATGTCTTATATTACAGAGGGTTTATCCATTAATGATCTACCTCTATTTTGTAGTTATATTATCCTTTTTATTTTTTCTTTTGGGAAGATATGCCCTATGCACTACTTATTTGTTGTATTTACTAGTCCCGTTGACCTATTTGGTCATTAGTGGATATTGATTTAATTTATTTCTTTCATCTTTTATTTTATGTAAGAATCATTCCTACATTCCTTTAGAAGAACTTTGGAAGTTCTTTTAAAGAAAACATGGATATAAGAAATCCTTTTTGCAGTTGAGATTAAAATATATAGGTTTTTTTTTTAGGTGAACAGTTAAATAGTATGCTTACTGATGATTTCAATGGAACTATGTGCTAAATCTGGAGGTATCTTTTCATCTTAGGTTTTTGCTAAAGTGGGGATGTGTATTTTTGCAGATACTTGATGGAATTGTCAATCCCATTAACCATTCTGTGGATGAACAAACACATCAGTTTCGTAGATGATTTTTGAACTATGGAGTGCCGTAAGTTTATCTGTTTGTTCTAGTCTAGTCTAATATGATTGAAATACATATCTTCTATAAACTCTTTAAATTTTGGCATTTCGAATATAAAATGGAGGAATTACAGGTAGTATGAGCTATTTGCAGGCATAGCAGGGAAAGTTTTCAAGATTAGCTTGGAAGTAGCATTAGCCGCTCATCATGCACTAAAAAATTGCCAGTTTGTTTGCTTGTTCATATACAAACACACAAACGTGCACACAAAGAATGAATGAATTCCCAGGAATGAGATGATACAAATGAGGAGTGTATCATAGGGTTAGGTCGCTAGCTCCAAGAGGTTGACTAGGACGACCTAGTCAAATATAGTAAGTACAATAAATGCATTAGTTAGGCACCCATATGTAGGCTCCATAAAGCTATAACCAATATAATGGATTCACACATGACCACAGGCATAGTGAAAACTAACCATATGATCTCAACATGATCTCAACATATATGTTGTTGGGTTTGTTACATCATTATCTAGAAGGCATAGTTAAAACCCCAAAGAACATGGTTATCCCAACTGGAACCTAGAGGTGTCACCCATTGTCACCTCGATAACACCTCTCTGTACTTTTGGTTGAATCTTATCCAACTCAAGGGGGGATTCCCTAGATAGGATTGTTGAGCTATGGAAATGAGGACACAAGGTGATTTGAAGAGTTAGCCTTAGCAAAACTTGAGGTCTTCGTTTGTCGTATAGGTGATGGGAGAGTTTTGAAGATTAGTGCGAATCCCTAGGGAATTTGGTGTATTGGGATTATTCCCCCTCAAGCCTTGAAGTGTATGTGCTTGGATGGAACCTTTGCAAAAAAAATCAAGACAATTCCCTACCCCAAAGATATTGAAGCTTCATGCAATATTTTCCCAAGGAAGGGTGGCATCTATGGCACATTCCTCCAACCTATATCCTAGCTTATACTCTAGATTATGCTACTTGATTTATAGTTCCTCCTTAGATAATCAAACCACAAGACATTCAACAAAACTAACATACAAAATATTAAATTCCACTTGAGTAATACTACCCCTTGAAGTGAACTAGGAATATAAAGTTTACAATGGTAAAACATAGCATGTTACCTCAACATTTAAGCATCAAGTAAAAAACCCAAGAGAAGAAAATCCTTTCACTCCAAAATGCTCCATAAGGTTTAACAATTAGGCTCCAAAGAAATAAATATCTCATAATCCAACCATGCTAAATGAGGGAGAGAGAAAATCCTTATATAGCTTTAACCTCCTCAACCTCTTACAATAAAAATCATAAATTAACTTAGGGTGGAGTAAACCATGAATAACTCCATTAGCCCTAACAAATCTCTAACCAACTGCTAACAAATTATTTATAAAAGATGGTCAATGCCACAAATACAATTTTCAAGGGATAATAAGGCCCAATGTACATAAATATTCCTCAACCCTAAAAAATGCACACTACAGTTTTAAAGTGGACAACACCAAGGTGATCGAATATCATCATAAACAAAGTATAGGAATCCTCCAAAAATAACAAGGGATGCCAATTCAAAAATTATTCATGATGAATGACCCATTACAAGTCTGAAAAGGCTCCTCCAAAGTAGCTCTAGTCCTCAAAAAATGAACAAATAAGGCAATATTGATTCTCCATGTGTCATCACTAATGACCTTTGTCTATTGTGGACATGGAGCACCATGTGTAGCATAACCCACATTCTTGGGCCAAAGGTCACTCTAGTAGGAAATGACATGACATAGATACTTCATCGCTTCACAATAGCAAGAGCTCCATGTTCATCAACAGGTTTGACTCGTGGATGAGGTATCCTTGGAGCCTTTCTGAGTATGTCTCATATTTCATCAGTGTAAATCTTATCCCTCTCTAGCTGATTGTCTCCAATGGTCTCTATTGGAGAATGATGCTCTTTCAATACTCATTCAAAACAGAATAACATTTCTCCATGGCAAATCAAATATATTCATCCCATTAGTACATATATCTTCGAACCAAGATGCACCATTGTCAGATGTTTCAGAGGCAAACGCACGCATGCCAGACAACTTCCACATTGGTTAATTATGTCAGTCTAGAAGACTTGTTACTTGCACACCTACTTCCTTTTCCCTTGAAATTGGAGTACCACTTGGGTCGCCCAGCATGAGAAAGATGGAATATTGCTCTGTATTATGCAAATAAGGCTCTATCCTCATTCATACATCTACCAAATTTGTATTTCTTTACATTTCAATATCTGTTTCAACTTCCCCGAGGCTTCCTTGGATGTTTCTCACTTCACATATACATCACACTTCTCTTTCTGATCTTCTTGGATTTGTTCTTTAATTCCTATCATCTGTTCAGTTTGGCCAATTCTATGAGGCAGTCCTGGTTCCAATGAGTGAAAACGGGACTATGCTAGATCAAAATCTGTCAATGTAGGAATTTGGGTGTCCAGATTTGAAAGATTCTAGCATTGATAATCCTTTCTCAGTCACTCTGGGTGGCATCCTCCTTGAAGATCTGAAATGTTGTTTCTTACTTCCATCAGGTGAAGGGCTCAATGAGATCACTTTAGATTCTCGAGGAGAGATTGTTTTCAGTGTTGGAATCTAAATATACTAAACCTGCCATCTCTAGACTAAGATTATTGATTGATTCCTCCAGAGAGGTGGTGCTATTCAATCCCAAATACACTGGTAGATTCAAGAAACACCCCATGGTAGCTTCTTTTGGAGTTTCATCATGTAGATTGAACGTGGGTGCTGGTATTTTCTCAGGAGATGGATTCCTTGCTTGTTGGACAAGATTCCTGCCGAATTGTCATATTTACCACAGGTACTTGTTTCTCCAGGGCAGGATTTTTTCCATCCTTCAGGAAAATATCCCCTTGTGATATACTTTTGAAATGACCTTCACTAGTTTTTCCTTCTGTACTGCAACCATTTTCAATCCTTGTTTCCAGAAAATCTGATTGGATATGACTTGTAACAGTGGAAATGATCCCTTTGTCTAAAGTACCATTATCTCATTTCCCTTCAACATCCCAGATTGCTTTAACTATGATATGTAAATAGCATATGCTTTATCATTCACTCCCAGAGAATCACAAATACGATCCCAGTCATCAAATAGAATCACAGCCTGGTCACAAAAAACAGCAGGATCAATTGATTCACTATCTTGGCTGGTTAGTTTTCTATGATCCCTATTTCCCCCAACACGACCAGGATAGCCTTCTTATCTCTAGATTGTTTAGACTTCTCCTCCTTCCCAACTGACTATGCATTTTAGCTACTTGTGTTAGATGAAACAATCTTTACATCTTCAATTAATTGTTCCAAGGATTTTCGAGAGCCTGGAATTTCTGCCACCTTTCCCAAAGCTTCAGTAAGATTGTAGAGCTCAGATGCACTAATCCCGAGTTCTTGAATAACACAAGTTTTCAAACAAGATGCTAATAGCCTAATACCCAAAGTATGCCTAAAGCTCTCTCAAAGGCTAGAATGGTATATCTTAATGGCATAGAGACATTTGAAAATATTTCCAAAGGTTATATACACTAACCATAATTTCAATCTTTATGCAACAACACAACTCTAGGGATTAATCCGACTTATTTCCTCATCCAGTGAGAATGAGCCTCTTTAGCACTTTTATGTCATCAGTAACTTTCTTTACATGACTCAGAATAGAGGATCCTAGGCTATCACATTTTCAACACAAAATCCAGAATTGTAAGTTAACCCTGATGCAATGATATCATCATAAAAGCAAACCAATATCGCCATACCCCAATGCTACTAGCTAAGGTGAAGAATTATCAACCAATCATGTGCTTCCTCTAACTTTATCACTCATGTTACATACACAAGTTTACAAGTTGCCAAGAAATGTATGCTCATAAATGATTTAATTCTATTTGATGACATAGATCTGGTGGTTCCTTGCAAGCTACAGGAGCACCATCACTACCACTAGCAGTATTCACATAATCTTCGCTGCTTGGTACAACATGCTGATCAGTTCTAACCCAAATTTGATGATGATCCCTCTTTTTTGCTGCTAAAATATACCCAAAACTATGGCTTTATCCCACAAGTCAACCCAGAATATGGACAGAAAAATGCTCTCTCCCGTTAGACATGTCCATGAATCCTAGGAATTATCCTAGAATTCCTCTGAAATGTAAGTGAACACCCCATGCAAATAGATGGGTAACAGGGTCCTAAAAGTTACATCATCATCATTAATGCAAATTAGGATTTATTTTAGTCTTCTATGGTTTATCTTTTCAGGGCATGAAATGACAAATATTTAATTCTCACATTTTCAAATATGATGACACCAATTTTTGGATCCATCTTATCAGTTACGAAAAATATTGGATGTTACTTGTTGCCTTGGGTTCATATTTAGGATCAAAGAAAAATTTTCCCAAAATTGATCAAAATTAAGGTCTAGTACTATTGTTGTTTTAGGTATGTCAAGGCTCTAGAATGTCAAGGATTTAAATCTGTGTTACCGGATCCACCACTCTAATGTGTAGGATCTGTGGATCCATGGATCCGATATGTATTCAGATCATATCCGCCTTGGATCCACAATGGAAACGGATCCCCTGTAGAAGAAAACGTATCCTAGTCCCATGAAACCGATCCTATAAAAAATCAAACAATTCCTGAAATTTTCAAACGGATCTCACAAGTTCCAGTGCTTCTATGACCCATTGATCCCCCAAAAAAATTGTTTTTAATGAAAAACATGAAAAAGCCTAAACACCTAATGGCTAAAAGCATAAACCCCATTCCTTCTCATGGTCTGATCTGTACATATGTCAAGATATGCTCTTGAACTTTGATCAGGCTGTCTCTCAACGTTTTTATTTGATTGATCTTTATGGTCAAGGTGTGTTGTCAGGGGCTGATCTATCTTTATGTGCTATGTTGTTACTTACTTCACCTACATTGTTTTGTAGTCTTTCCATAGCGTTCAAGAAAACAACTTTATTCCATGCTGATAGAGACATGTGGATGTGGCTCACAAAAACACTCAGTGAATTTAATTGCCCTAGAATTGAAATTTATATAGGTTCTCTAGGGGCTGGGATCGGTTCTTGTGCAACAAGGTGGATCTTTTTTTTATTAGATATGAAATTGGTATTGAATGTGCTACTTCTTCAATGTTGAAATTAGCATACCCTTTATTTCATCATAGTTCATCATCCAGAGCTAGGTTGAAGATAGGGTGGAGAACACTAATCTTCTACTCATTGACCTTTATAAATGTGCTTAACTAAAAGTGACTCCTTTGTAGACATGTTGAATGTTATAAATTTCATTTCCCTAGGTTAAGTTGTAACTTGTAACTGATGATTGCCATAGAAAGTTCTGAGAACATCAAGGTGCCTATGGAGACTTGTAGCTGTGTGAGAAATAAAATAATATCATTTGCAAAAAGAATAATAACAATGGTGACCCCAAAGAGGATGCGACCATTTGTATTACCAAGGGACTCATGGATGATATCTTCAAGATAATTGATATAGATCCCAAAGAATGTAGGGTGAATAGAACAACATTGCTTCAAGTTTACATCTATAATGTTGTGGACATCATCAATGAAATTGACCCACAGTCTTCTCATATATTCTCATAGCTAAGGACACCACTACCTGCACTAAGCCCAAATTCTTGAGCCTCTGGAACAAGATGTGTTAGGAACAGTTTCAAGGGATTTACAAAATACACAAAACATAAATATGCTTTACACTTATTAGCCTCTTCCTTCTCAATGATCGCTATGAGGGTGAAGATGCAGTCACTATTTCAATGATTCCTTTTAAAACATGTTTTCCTTCTGGTTGGAGTTTCTTAGTTTTCACCTGTTTGGAGATGTAATCATCGAGAATTGTAGTGAAAATCATGGCTAATGTATATATAACCTTAATATTCCAATAATTTCCAGTACATTTTGGTCCCCAGACCTATAGATATAATGATGAATCTGGCTGTAAAAACTTTTCATGCTCCTGAGATTCCCTTATTTGGTAGAAGGGAAAAAAAAAATTCATAATTTACACACTACAAAATGAAGCAAGGTTTTAGAAAATCATAGTAGATAGAAATTAGAATGCAATGCTAAGCAAGTTCCTCTTGGACAATAAAACTTTCAAAGATACTTCATGGAAACAAATCTAAATATCTTGTATGGTATAGTTCAATCTTGGAAGAACACTTTTGATGAATATCTATAAGTAAAAGTTGTTTCATTTTTTCCTTCAAAGCAAGTATGATATTTGATCATAAATAGGAGTACTTATTATAAACAAGGTTAGCTTCAACTATGTCCAACTTGTTATGAAAATATGTGAAATAATGAAATTTCATGTTGTTTTCCATAATATGGTGGGTATCTGGTTCTTACTAATGTTGTGTTTTATAGATCGATATGGTTGCACCAAATGAAAGATGTTGTTCATATGCAGAATTCTACTTATATGGATCATTCTGTACCACCTTATATTAATACAAGAAGTGTCCCAAGATGCACTAAAAAACATTAGTAATTGGTTTGTCTCAGCTCAATATCTTAGAAGGATAAATGATCTAAATTTGGGCAAAAGATGCTGCATATTGCCAACAGTAAAATGTGTATTCCAACAACACAAAAATAGATTGGGTGTGAGGGTATATGTACTTTCTGACTTTCACACATAATATCCTGCAAACATGGCTTGGGTGCAAATAATTTCCACCACTACATACAAAAGAAACATTCTTATAGTAGCTGGAGATGTGGCTGAAAAGTTTGAGAATTTTGTTTTAACCATGTTCTCCTTGAAGGAAAGGTTTATGTATGTTTTCTTTGTACCAGGAAACAATGATGTCTGGTGTCGCAGTAAACAGGAGCCATATGTAAGGTATTTCTTTATATTGGAGTCTTGGTTGTCCATGATAGAATGTCAAAGACATCTGCAAAGAAGACAATTCTCTAGTTTAAAATTCAAATGAGCGAATTTAATTAGAAATGAGAGCAGAGATTTTCTAAGCTTATTTGTTTCCTAGATTATGATCAATATAAAAGTTGTTTTCAGGTGCTTTAATTTCTCTGAATGTTAATTTGAAAATATATATGATTAAGAATTATTGATGGAGTAGGAATTATTCCTCTTTTTTCCTGGTATCATCAAGTACTATATTATTTCCATGTTATTCCATTTTCTTTTCTATTTAATGTAGAAACTCATTGTGTACAATAATGAACAATTTCAATTGTTCTGATATCAAGTATTTTTTGCACTAAAATGTTTTCGACACTTTTGCGGAGCTTTGATAAAGAACGGGATATAACTGATTTATGGATTTTGTCCTTGGAAATGGTGATCAGATTACTTTATATGGATTTGATTTGTTGTTAGTTAGAGTGGGATAAAAATCACACATCTTGTGCAGGATCATTATTGTTTTCCCAAGCTAGTCTTGCATTTAAATTCGATGGTATAGTCTTATATGTGGACTGTCTAGTAGATTGAAAGCACATGTTATACTCTCCCACGATGGTTTTCAATAAGAGATTTATGTTTATGATAAATTTAGACTGTAATTTAGAAATGTGATAAGGTCACATATAATAACTTTGGTTGCTCCCAATTTTGAATTTTTTCTGTGAAGTGATTTTACGAGGCTTCCTTTGCATCCCTAGAAGAAGATGCTGATTGGGAATTACTTTTGGATTCTATAGATCATTGATGAGTGATTTGCATCAAGATCACACAAATATCTCCCTATTTTGTTGCATGTTCCTCTACCTTTGTTCCCTTCAAGAATAAGTATTGAAAAGGACTATTCAGTACCCAATGTGAATTAAATATTCACAGGATTTTAATCTTTTATAACCAGTGGCACTGTTTGTCAGTTGAGTAAGGTTTTTTTAGTGTCTTGTTTGAATTCGTTCTTGTTCTTCTCTTTTAGAACCAGGTCTAGGCATGATCAAATTGGCCCCTAAATATATTAATCTATCGATCTCTTAAGGATGAATTTAAATGCATCCATATGAGTAGTTTCAAGACATGTGTTGGTTAAGATTAAAATTTGAACTCAAACAATTAGGTAAGTTATGGAATTAGACTCCCTTAACTAGATGCTATGCTATGTCCACACTGCAATCAGAAAATGCTCTAGCTACTTGAATATATGTTTGTATTAAAAATAGCTTAAATCCTGCACTGAAGAAACAGGGTGATGAAATAAATTTGAGTCATTGAAGTAGACTTTAATATTAGTCTTTTAGCACTGTTCATATTTAGTGTTTCCTCACATTGAGTTCTAATTCTTGAATTTTGCTTAATTGTGGTGCTTTTTTCTTTTTCACAAAGGTAGCATGTAACATATCTTTTTGCAGGATTGTAAGGACTTTCATGCATGCAAGTGGCCATCAACATTATCAAGTTCAGATATTTCTCCCGCCAGATACTTTGATGAAATGAATTTCAAGCACTTCGAGATGATTTGTGAGATTCAAGAAACAAGTTGCCAAGTCATTACCTTCTCTCACTTTCTTCCAAGGTAATATGTTCTTAATGAAAAAGATGAGAGTATTTTTGGTAAGATGCTTTTCTCCATGCATTTTATGTACTTGTCATAAACTTGTAGTGCACTCAAGCATGTTATGTTTGGATGCATAGAGTCCATCCATATGTCCGATCAATGTGAACAAGATGAAAATTTGACTTACCTGCAATTCATTGGGGGTCCTGATATTCTGATTTCTATGTTCAAGCATTTCCTTAGTTCTTCATATTACTCTAGTACAAGAAGAATTTGTCTTCTGATTTAGTAATGGGTTCCTAATGTGTCATTAAATTCAACAATGTTGCAATGGGATAAAAGTAGGAAAGTGGTAGTGCTACCATGGATAAATTAAAGTCATAAAGAGAACAAATCAAAGGTAGTAAAAGAGGATAACATCAATTGCAAACTTCTTGTAGAATAAGAATAGGCAAGAGAACTTAATTCCTTTTAAGCCAGTAAAAAAAATTCTTTGGGTACCCTTGTCTTTCTATTTTCTGCATTCAAGATAAAAACTGAGAATGATATGCATAACCAACCATTTCGGTACATAGAAAATTGTGTTGGATATATGTGTTGTATGGAGTTTCGTGGGGACCTGGCACAGAAAAATGTCTTAGCTGACAGGTGCAGGCATTTAGTTTTGATTTGTGAAATAATACAGGTATATAATCTATTGCATGCAGTAAGAGATGAAGCGGGGAAAGGACCAAACTCAGAGTGGTTTAAGATTCAACAAGAATATTGGTAGGTTATTACTTGCATGTTGCTATTTGATTGACCTACATTTTTGCATGAACTTTGATAGATTCATGACTCACATCACCTTAGAATAACTCCAAGCAAGGTATTTAAGTTTAAACTTATACCCTTCACTTAGACTAGTCTTGAATTTGGAATTGGGAAATTCATTGGTGGATACACCTAGCGATAGGTTTCAGAATTTGTATTTACTATTTATGCATTATTTTTTTTATTTCAATAATTATATTCTACTAATTATCATCTAGCCTGCTTTAGTATGTCCTATAATATTTGTTTAATTTCTCATGATTGGGTATTTTGATTTATGATTGATTAAGTTCCTAACATAATTTATGTACCTCGATACCTCAATATCTCTTATGTGTCTGATAACTTTCTGCTGAAAATGCAACAATGAATCTGTCTAAATGCTTATGATCTAGAGTGCTTGAAATTCCTTCACTACTACAAGCTGCTTCAATATTTCCACTCTCATTTGCAAGGAAGGAATCTATCTTTTTACATAGTCTTACATCTCTTAGAGATTCTTTGTCAACATTATAAACCACTTGACTATTCTCATTGTCCTCATGGCTAAAGGATTCCTCCTCAGATAAAGTTATATAGTCAGGGTCTATTGAAGTAACACTATCTTGTAATGTATTACCTCCACTTTCTTGTAGTGTTCCATTCTTTAATAAAAAAGATACATTGCATGGACCGTTATCTGCAGATTCATCTTCACTGGAGATACCATCAATTATCTCCCACTTATCCTCTTCCAATTGAACAACACACTTGTCTATGTTTTCAGAGGATTGTGAACAAGAGGGCCCTCTCATCTTTCCCTCCCGTGTTTTCCAAAGATGCATTTGTATATTCTAAACCAAACTCTGTCTTGTTTTAACATGAAGTATTTCCAACAAATAATGTGGTTTGCACACAACCACCCTCAGTTTCATGCAAATTTTAATCTATACCATCATCATGAGATATCTCCTCTTTCACTGTGATATTACCACTACTTCCAGATAAATTATTTTTTCCATGCAAGCCATGAGGAGAACTCTCTTCAAAGCGTTCATATTCAGAGTTGGGAATTATAATGACTGGTCCACTTAATTCTTTTGTACTCTCAAATTGAAGCACCTGAGGGGTATGGCAATAAGTACCAATACCACAATCAACAGGATCATAAATACTCATATCTTCTAACTAGGAATATGCAGTAGAGAGAGACAACACAAATATTTAAAATATTTGAAATGTGTAAGAGTTGTTTTCGAAGATTAAACGTTTTGTTCAATTCCTTCTGATTTTTAAATAGATTCAATCCATTGGTTCAGTATACAAATGGAACTAAGTGGAGATTTTTCATGTGAGAATTGCAAATGTGAAGACACTGTGCATGATAAGGATGGTACAAATTACAAAATTACATATGAATTTAGGGAATCTAGAGGATGCAGCCACTATAATAGCTATCTATATAGAAGAGATAGTGAGAAACCTGAAAAACACAAGTCGGTATGAGTTACAGGGTTCGTATAGATGATGAAAGAACCAGTTGTCAAATACTAACTGAGGGTTATATGGATTGTAGGGAGGATGAGAGGAGAATTGGTTGCAACAGGTTAGGCTCCATGAGTCATAGACATGAAAAAAGGAGTGAATATCACAAGGTAAGTAAAACTGATTTTTACCCCTGAGGAAGGAGCAGGTACATAGAAGAAATCTCAGATCCAGTCAATTTCAGGAGACATAGAAGCAAACAAAGAACCAAACCTGGATGTCAAGAAGATAGAAAAATGCATGGGGGATCCAACTACAGATGCAGAGAACCCTGTCTTGAAACAAGAGCAAGATGCACAAGTTAGAATAGAATCTAGATGTATTACATTTGTTACTTTCCATTTTATCTGAGAGTTGTGATCATAGAAGCTTTTGCTATCATTTCTTCCATATTTGTTAAGTATTGTTGGTATGGTTTATATGGTAAACATATTTGATGTGGCCATGCTGACATTCATTCCCTTAGTATTATAGTGGTTGTGTCTTATTGAAAGTTCATGTTGCTATGCTTTTCATAGGTTGGACATGGATCTCGAGGTGATGTCACTATTTTGCCCACACTTATTATTAACAATAGACAATATAGAGGTTGACATCCTTTATTCTTATACATTCTATCTTTTACAAATGAAAGAACAAAATGTGGCAAACTAACATCCTTCTAAATGTAATTGTAGGAAAATTAGACAAGGGGGTTGTCTTGAAGGCATTTTTTGCAGGCTTTCAGGAAACTACTGAGCCAACTGTTTTCTTGACTGAAGGTGATTTGCTTTATGGGTGGATGAATTCTAGTTGCATAGCTATATACCTTGAATTTTTCAGGAATAAGGCATTTTAAAATCCATTATTAAATGCATGGAAGTAACTTTTTTTGTTTCCCAAACCAGATATGGAAACAAATGAATGTTTTAAAAATAATGGTGGTTGCTAGCAAGATAAGAAGGAAAACATAACTTCCTGCAAGGTATACTGGATGCTTGAACCAAAGGATATAAATATGTTTTGTTTCTGTGGTAGGACTCACCTAAACCATTAAATTGTAGCATTATCAATATGAATTGTTTGTTATTTTTGGAAGGATACTTTTCGTGGTAGGGTTTGTGAGTGCCCTTTGGTTGAAGGTGTTCAATTTATGGGAAATGGTTATTCTAACTGTGAAGGTAAACATGATCTCTTTTAAATTTTAGTTGTTTCATTATTGGCTCGCAGTAGAAAATTCACAATTCACTTTTTCTTCTTTGTGTTGTTTCATCGTGATGATTTTTGAAGTTCTATTTTTCCTTATTCAATATGTTTTTATCATTGATTTACTATTTGGTGGGATTAGTTCCTGCATACATGTTTTTTCTGAAATAGAATGTTGATAATAACAATCCACATGATTTTCAATGATGTCAGTTCATATGGTTTCTTTTGATTTTAAATTTATACAATTTGATTTTATTGAGACTTACAAGTAGTTCCATACAAAATTCATATTACATTCATCACACTAGATGTGTGTGTGTGTGTGTGAAAGAAAGAGTGAGATAGACTAGTGGGGAAAAGAAGCCAATGGGACAGGGAGAGACACAATGATTCAAACTTGTTGTGAAGGTGCAGGCGGAAAAGGGTGTCATGCACTCTTACATGTTAATATAGATAACAATTTAAAAATTAATCAAGTAGTAATCTAGAAATTAAATTAAAATATACCAAAATCAGTCTAAAATTCTTGACACTAAGTCTCAAATTAAGAGATCAAAAGTCATCCAACTCTCAAGAGCCTATTGAGACAATATTCTTTAGGAGATTAAATTCTATACTGTTGGATGTGAGAAGAAGTATGCAAGAAGAAGTTGGTAATGCATTGTTCCATCCTAACAATGCCTCCTTGATTTTGTATCAAGTTTTAACCATGCCTCTATTGAGGTTTACAAGGGTGACTCTATTGAGGTTTACAAAGGTGAAAAATATCAACAAATGTGTTCACAATCAATGGGGGGACTCGGAACTTGGTCCATACAATGCTGAAAGTGAATTGTTTGCTTGCTTTACAATAGTCCTATAAAACATGAGTACCGGTAATTTCTTTACATAAGCGATTTTGACAAACTCAATTACAGACCTAACCTTATAGCTGTAAAAATATTTGGGTGTGAATAGGAATCAAATAAATGGATCTCAGGATCAGTATCTTGAAATGGAGGGAAAAGTTTTTCCATTTGTGAGTGGCAAGGGCAGTGTACTGCTTATGAATCCTAGAACTTAGAAGGTTAGATATGCAAAGCCTCTTGATTTAGAAGATTGAAAGTTGTAACCTTTGTTTTCTCAATATTGGTTATCAGTTTTTTATTAGTACAAAAGTAATGAAGGAAGCCTATTTGCTTCTGCAACTACAAGCCCTCAACTGTATAATGTAGAATACCCAAATCATCAACATACAGGAAGCTATGAATAATTATATTAAGAAGGCACCANGGAAGCCTATTTGCTTCTGCAACTACAAGCCCTCAACTGTATAATGTAGAATACCCAAATCATCAACATACAGGAAGCTATGAATAATTATATTAAGAAGGCCCCAGCCATAATTTGGTCCTATATTGGCCTGACCATAATCCTCTTGCCGAATTGGGTATAAGCTAAATCAAAGAGGGGAGGTGGGACACTTGTTTTTCTATCCAGTGGTGTTGAAAATGATATCTGTGAGCCTTCTTGTTTTATGAATCAGCACCATTAGTTGTGTAGAGCGACACTAGAAATACACTGGTGCTAGAAAAATGTTGTATCAGAGTTTGCAAGAAAATGCATACATGCAAAATAGGCAGTCTAGCAAAAATATGCATGTTAAATATGTGTTACTGACACATCATGCAATATGCAGGGTTCAATTCAAATTTACGATAGGGAAACATCACTCATCATGAATACATTCAGGTAGTTGTTTATCTGTAATATTTTATTGTTTCTCAGGTAGTTGTTTATTTGTAATATTTTATTGTTTTCCTTTCCATTTATGCACATTTTCCTTTGTTAAGAATGAACCTGTAAATTTGACATTGCAATAGGTTGGAAAGGGACGAGATGTCAGACTAAACTGGATTGATTTGTTTGAGGGTAAAGTAGCCCGGAGGAAATGGATACTCTAAGTTCTCAGTAGAGATATGCATAGACTTGGACAACTCCTTGACTTTTTCAGAATGTTGTCCTTCTACTTCACTACTGTTGGATTTTATGTTTGTACGATGGTTAGTAATGAGTTATTTTATGTAACATGTTACTTTTGCAAGTGTTTATGGCTTCATGAGGAAGGTCTATGAAGAAGGACTTCTAATTAGTAAACCAATTGGTAATGGAACATATTAAGTGTTTGTTGTACCACTTTGAAATTTTGATTTGATTTGTACAAAAGAATATGATTATTGGTGTTGCATTACTTTGGAAAATTGTTTCATAACAAGTTTTGGGTTCATATTAGGCCACGAATATGCCAAGTTCATGGCTTTTCTTGCTCGAAGAAATTCGTTCATAAGTTTTGTTCTTGGGCATTAATGACTGTGTGTTTTCTTGTACGAGAAAGATGTTTTCATGGGGTAAAATATTGCCATAATTTCTGCAAGTAAACCATTAAGAAATTGATTTCATGGGGAGAAATTGTAGCGCATAATGCCTACAATACAACCCAGCAAGAAAGTGATCTCACGGAGGAAGAAACTTTGCTTGTATTGATTAAGAATGTAGCCTCCCATGCGACCAGTCAATGTGTTTGAAGAAATGCTTCAACCAACCAACACATTATTGAAAAATGTTTTAGGCATAAAATACAATCTAGTGTTTTCCTTGTGAATGGTGCATTTTTTTTGCCAACATAACTTTGGGTGGGAAATGGTTGTGGGGTTAATTCAAGACATTTTTGGGCATGGAATCTCTTGACCTTGGATGCACTTGCATTTCTTCCTATAGATAATTGTGACATCAATCCCTTTATATGAGAAAATCACTCCCCACAAAAACTTCATAACATTGATGGTTATGATCTTATGAAAACGTTTTTGGTTGTGAGATGAAATCAATATTATTTTTTGAAGTATTTCTTCTACATTTTTTTGTTATATATGTTGGATTTGAAAATAGTCATGTTAGTATCATTTGATTTTAAGAAATCTTACTTAGAGTGGCACTCAAATAACAAAAGCATGGCAATATTTTCTGTGAGTATTCTTATATAATTTTTGTATATGTTGGATTTTGGTTGAAAAACATTGTTGGGGACAGCTTGGAAGTTTAAAAACTTATCATTCCATGGAGAGTAACTATACCATTGCAATTAAATTGTTTACTCAAGGGGGAGAATGGATTGCCGAACACACTAATGCTTGGATTGGTTATCATTGAAAATATTTGTTTGTGTAGAATGTGATGAATTAACATACAAAATAATGATTATAAAGTTACTATAGATACATAATGGCTTACCTTGTAATAGTCCTTCAAGTATTTCAAATGCATTTATTAAGTGCACATTTGACTTGAAGGACTAGTACAGGGTAAGCTATTATGGATCTATAGTAACTTGATAATCATTACTTTGTATGCTTGAATGATGCAAAATTTGTTTGAATATAATCATTATCAAGCAATAAAAAATTATTAAAGGGTGCTAGCTCAATGGTAGAGCACCTGCCTAATTATAGGCAGGAGGTTGGTGGTTCGATTCCTCCGTACCCTATCATAAATTTGTGACTATGAAAACGACTAAATTAGCATATATACGACTATTAGTAGCTAATTTCCTGTATCTTATAGCGTGACTAACGTTTAGTCATATTTAGTTTAGTCATTAATATGTTATCATCTAGTAGTTTATTTAGTCGTATATTTGGTCATTAATTGCTGCAATTAGTTACTAAATCCGTGACTAAATCAATGATTAAATCAATGACTAAATCATTGACTACCAATGACTAAATCATTGACTATGAATGAATAAATCAATGACTAATAAGTCAAGCTATTAATGACTAAGTGAAATACGACTAGATATAAGATAGTGGAAATTAGCTACTATTAGTCGTCGACTCAAAAATAGTCGTTTATAGCCTAATTTTAGTCATTAATTTCTCATTTTGTAATAGTGTTTGTTATGTCATGAATGATGTATTAAGATACATGCAGCAGCCTAATTATATTCATTGGAAGGTAGCCAATAGGATCCTTAAGTACATTCAGGGCACAAGATCCTACGACATTCATTATGCTGCAGATTCTGAGCTAGAGTTGGCTGGTTATGTAGACTCAGATTGGGTAGGGGATTCCATAGATCAAAAGTCCACTTTCGGGTATGTATTCATGTTTGGTGGTGGACCCATTTTTTGGTCTAGCAAAAAGCAGGTCACCATTGCATTATCTTCAGCAGAGGCTAAGAACAGGGGAGCAGTGAATGCTTGCTTCCAAGTTGTTTGGTTGCAAGGCATTCTTTCATAGTTTGAGAGTAGTGCTTTTTCCACAGTCATATTTTGTGACAATCAAAGCTCTATTAAGATCTCTACAGATCCGGTTACCAAGTAGAGTACCAAACATGTTGATATACACATGCACTGCATCAGGGAGTTGGTGCATGACAAGACCATTGTTCTACAATACTGCCCTACAGATGAGCAGATTGCAGATATCTTCACTAAGAGATTTATAGAGAAAAAATTCATGTACCTCCATTCACTATTGGGGATGAGTTCATGAGGGTGATCAGATTACTTCTTCAGTGTTCAGCTTGAGGGGGGGGGTTTCCCACTGGGTTTTCCCTCTTTCCTCACTTAGCATTTTATTTTGAGCATTGTTAGAGTTACATTTTTTGTATAGGGTGACCTATGGCCTTTGTTGTTGGGGCCCTGCATTTCATGCATTTTGTTTTTACTCTTCCTGAGTATAGCTTAAGGGGGGGTGTTGGAGTCATTTACCCAACATACACGCTTATTTGGTCAAATTTGGCCTAATTAATCACTATCCTAAGTTAATTGACTCGAATCGACATTAGATCAAAACACCATGGCATCAGATTAGCACACCCACACCTTCCATCAATCAAGGAGGCCAAGTAAGCCTTCTCCTTCAATCGGGGAGCCTAACTGGGCTTCCTCCTTCAATCAGGGAGCAATTCTGGGGTGATCTGGGTGTCATAAGTGCACCTAATAGATAATTGATTATTGTTCCACCTAACAATAAGTTAAGATGACTTGTAAAGGCACCTCCATCACTCCATTTTCTATTTTCGTCTGATTGGGATGAACTGGAGTGAGTTAATGTGCCTCCAACAACTTTTGACGACCAATATCACTTCAGTTAACTTCATTAGAGCTAATTGGAGTTAATGATGCACTACCACCTAATGATTGACATGCAGTGACATGTGTCTAAGTTACTTTCAGTTAGACTTAGTCATCTATTGCACTTTGATTCAGTTAGGACTCAGTGAAAGTCAATCATGGCTAGATTAGTGGATTAACTAAGTGTGTCTAGTGTTGCTGACATCCATTTAAGCTACACCCATCCATGCAATTCGAATGACCTCTAGTGAATTCAAATTTTCTCCATTCATGCAAGTCCTTCATGACATTGTATTGTATTATTCATTCTATTATTGATTATACATATCTGCAACCTCCTATTGCAGCATTGTTACATCATTTCATGTCTAATTTGTATTGAATCTCTCGTAATTATGTGATGTGTCTCAATATTGTTGTGACATAATTAATATGGTATCAAAGCCATGGTGAGATGAAGCTCATTCTTCAGAAAAACATGATTTTTGGAAGATCTAGCATGCAAAATTGAGCAAAAGCTCAAATTCCAACACTGCACCAAAAGCCGAAGGTTTACCACTTAATACCCCAAGTAAAGGAATTGTTGATAAAGCTTGTTTAATTGACTATGTTGCGTGTGATGAAAACCTAAATGTGCAGGCTGTTCGACCTGATGGTGACTTTTTTGTGCTGATTGCAGGTTTTTACAGGTTCTTCACTGCATTCGCTACAACAAAGAAATGGCTTCTTCCATAGATCTTCTAACTCCTTTCAATTACCACCAATGGAAAGGATTCATGGATATATAGCTACGTTCTAAAGGAATCTACAAAGTCACTATGAACACAGAGGAAGAGCCTAATCATGTTGTGGACAAGGTCACAAGGCTAGATTTTGGAACAAGATGGATGAAGCCTTTGGGTTTCTGTGTCTCTCCATTTCTAAGGATCTTCTATTCCATCTCACGGGATTGAAGACCCCGAAAGAAATTTCGGACCAACTTGCCTCCCTATATGAAAAATAGGATGATTTGAGGATTTATCAACTAGAAAATGAGTTGATTTTTCTTTAACCTGGAAATTTTTAAACTCTCAATGATTTCTAGTCCTTTAGTTGAAGTAGTGTGAGGTGAAGAACAAGGATAATCAGCTCATTCTCGGCATTCTCTCTAAACGTGGTGCAGATTATTTAGTATTTGTTTCAGCATTCCATTCTGGGAATTTCACAACCCAAGGATGGAAGATGCCTTCTCTCAATTCCTTCATTGAGTTCCTCACAAACAAGCATGACAAGCTCTTGCAGATGGGGATCATCAAATCCTCCAGAGATCAAGCATTGTTTGCTTCGGGGCCCAAAGATTCAAAGGGTAAAGGGAAGCATAAGAATCCAAAAACTAAATTTAATGCTCCAAATCCTAAAGAAAATAACCATCAACAAGAAGAGAGTTATGGTTTGAAGAAACACAAGAATAAAGGAAACCATGGGAAAGAGAAGTAAAGTGTTCATACTACGAGAAGGGATTCCACCCTAAACATGCCTGCATGAAGAAGAAGCTTGATGAGATTGCTTCTCTCCTTGAGAGAAACAATATCAATCTTCTAGAGATTTTTCGAAAGAGAGATAACCAAGATCGGGATACCCAGCCAGAAAGAGGGCATGCTCTCATGGCAAGCACCTCGAAGCCCAAAGCTCTGCTCATAGACTCTGGAGCTTCGAATCACATGATGGAAAGCATATTCATTTTCATCCCTGGACACCGACAAAAGCATTCCCATCCACATGGGAGTTGACTCTACCATCATTTCGAAAGGAAAAGGTACAGTAAATCTTGAACACGACAGTTTTTTTTATGTTTTGTATGTACCCTCCTTGGCCTCCAAACTCTTGAGTGTATATCAAATGACTTATACCAGAGTGCCCAAGTGAGTAAATTTCAGCCCCAATGATGTAGAAATGACTGAAATTGCATCCAGGAAACTTGTGGCAATATGATTAGCAAACCATCATGCTAAAGCCTATGAGTTTTCCCATTTTGTGGCGGATGCAAATCCCACCGCTCTTCTGACTCATGGAAATGAGGTCAGTAGACTATGGCATGAGAGATTTGGTCATTTAAATTTCAATTAATTGCAAAAACTTGAGAATAATTCCATGTTTGAAGGCCTTCCAGTCATCAAAACTTCCATAGGAGTTTACAAAGGTTGTATTGTGGAAAAACACCCTGAGCACAAGTTTGATTGGCGTAAAGCTAGTCGTGCATCAAGTATCTTGGGGCTGATTCATTCTAATATCATCGAACCAATTCCCACCACATCCATGAATGGATCTTGGTATGTACTCACCTTCATAGATGATTTTTCTAGATATACTTTGGTTTTCTTCATCAAGAAAAAGTCTGAAGTCTTGGAAAAATTCACTGAATTGAAAGCACTGGTTGAGAATGCCTCTAGGAGAAATATCAAATCTCTGAGATATGATAATGGAGGGGAATATATCAATAATGAATTTTTGCAAATATGTTCAAACAGTGGGATCAAGATCCAGCATTCCATTCCCTACACTCCCCAACAGAACAATGTAGCGGAGAGAAACACTACAACAAATCCTAGAATCAGCATCCCATTTAGCGTCCCTTTTTAGTGTACTTTTTTTTACATTGGGTGGTCAAACTAGATGCTAAATGGGACGTGTCATTGACAAAACTTAAAGCATCTCAAAAAACGTCCTTTTTGCTTCCTAAATAGCATCCTTTATGATGTCCAAAATAGCGTCTCTTTTTTTTCTTCCAGAAAAGCGTCCAACTTTTCTTCCTAAACAACGTCGAGGTTTGCTTCCAGAATATCATCCAACTTTTCTTCCTAAACAATGTCAAGGTTTGCTTCCTAAATTACGTCCTAGTTTGAATCCTAGAGAGTGCCCGCTTTTGTTTCTTAAATGACATCCCCGTTAGCGCCATATTTGCATCCTTAATAACACCATGTTAGCATCCAAATTAACATCCAATATTGCATCCATTTTTACTACCACTTTAGCATCCCATTTTGCACCATGTTTTACTTCCAAATATGTGCTAATTTTCGCTTCCAAATTTGTACCAAATTTTGCTTCCTTTTTTGCATCATGCTTTGCTACCAAAATGACACCAAATATTTATTATATTGTTGCACCATATTTTGCTTCCTATGTAGCGCCATGTTTTGCATCCAAAGTGACATCTTATTTTTCTACCATATCAACGCCATGTTTGGATTCATCATTAGCGCCACGTGTTGCATCCTTTTTAATGCCTAGTTTCGCATCTCTCATGTTTTGGTCACTAATTTAGTCGTTTTTAGTAATTTTATACACGAGTTTTGTTCATTTTTTTTGGTCACCTATCTCTTATTTTTTTCTTATTAATTTAATTGTTTTTAACCGATATTATAATATCATTATGGAATGGAGAAATCGAACCACCAACCTCCTGCTTGTAAGGAAAGCACTCTTCCAATGAGCTAGAACCCTTTAAGAATTTGGGAACCTAACTTACAGAGTCCTCTATAATGGTAAAAAGGAACAATACACACCTTTGAGTATCTAATGGTCGACAAAGGATGATAGATTGTATAAGTTCACAATATATGATCAAGCAGGTTATGAAATCCGTAAGCCTTTTCTAGGAATTTTGAACAAAACGCAAGAAATTGGCTTAATGGGATTGCAAAAGTCACTATTCCCTAGCAACCATAAGTGTACCACTATATGATACCTATCAACAACAATTATCTTAGTGTGGATGCCAAGAATATAGTAGATAAGTATGATCATCCTAGAGCCATGTATAAGTGGAGCAATAAGGAGAATCAAAAGAGGATGATCAACCCAATAGTTGGTGCTTCACATGGATCCTATCCACCATGGGATGAGCAAAGTTCCTTCTTCCATCAAGATAATGAGTATCCACAAGGACAAATGGTTAGGATATATTGTGATGTCAATTCATAATGTTTATTTACTTCCCAGGGTGATGTTCCAGTGCTTGCGCTGGGAGATCTACATGGTCCCCAACAGCACTGGATATAAGCATATTCATGGGGCCATAGAGTATAGGATGAGGCTGTATTTTTATCTTTTTCTTTGGAAAACCAGGCATGATATGAAACACTGGGAGAAGGAATAGAATCAAATATACTTAAAAACTACAATCATGATAGGGCATAGGATTGTACTCTATAGTCATTGTGCAGATGTTGGAAATGGTATAACTGCCAGTGATGTGTCATCGTTATGGTGACGCCCGTTTGTGCAACTCACCGATGAGATTGCTATACTAGCAACAAAAATTTTGTTTCTAGTATAGCAAGCCCGTCGAAGAGTCACTAGTATAGAAATCCCATCAATCTCTTCAATAGTTCATGGATGAATATTTAAAGGTTGTGCCACCTGATTCTGCTGGGAAGAAAGCACCCATGTTTTTAACTCTTCAGGAAGAGCCTCTAGGAATGTAGTATCAATAGCATTAGATCCTACCACCACTGTATTTTGTTGTTTCTCAATGGGAGCATGTGCGGGAACACTTTGAATACTCTCATTAACAATTTTTGGCTAGGATTGTTCTCTATTACTGTTTTCATCTTTCACACCTTCCATATTTCCTAATGCATCAATATGTCTGAGGTTTCCAGTTGCATCATCACTTCCAATTTCTACTTCCAAGTTGTGAAGGCTTTCACCTAATGTTGCACCACTACCAATACTATCTTGGCTCACATATTCAACATCATGCATGAATCAATCATTTTTCTCATCTTGCATCTCAAGGTCATGGTGAACAAAACCTATTGTCTCAGTTCCTTGCTCCATAGAATCATGTTGCAAAGATTGAGTTGAAATAGTGTTTGTATTACTGGAACTATTATCTTCAACATGGGATTGATTATGTTCCTTGGTTCTCTGTATGTCATTTCCCTATTATTGTAAATTTTGTATCATTACAGTACCAACATCTACAGCTTGTGAGGAAATAGCATCACCTTTTTCTTGTGATATGGTGGTATCATGGGCCTAATCTGATCGAGTGTCATCAACTGGTTGAGACCTCTATAACTAAGAAAAAAATTTATCCTCAATTCCTAATTCTATTGTAGTGCCATTCATTCCTCTAAGTTGTTGACTATCATCAACCCAGCTACTCAAACGATTTATTGGTCGCCCACTTCGAAGTGTTCAGTAAATAAAATCCAAATGGGATGGAGCTGAAGTACTTTCAATATTACTCTCTGCTACAACCCTATCATTATTTGCAATCATATAAACATTACATTATATATGTCCTTACACTATGAATTCTAAAGTTCAAATCCAAGAAAAACAATTTATAATCTAGAAGATGTTCAACAACTAGAAATTTTAAAAAGTACATATTGCTCAACGAAAAACTGATCTAAATAGGGTAGATGGTCTAATGATAAGTGGATGTTGAAATTTCGTTCCATAATCATCAGTCCTTCCTATAAGATTATAGATAGAGGTAGTACTTCCCTATCGTTGAGTTTCCCCAAAAACGTTTTCAATAGGCATTACATGAAATGGATCAACTTGTATAATATGGTGCAATTCATGTAAGTGTGTTGTGGGGTTACCCTGAAGGGCCTCTATAGAAAATAAGAATTTTCATGATTTTAAATGTCATTCAAGACTATTCTTATTCACTCAGGCATCCAAAATGGATATTTGAGTGGTACCAAAGACCCCCTTACAATTTGCTTAAGCATTTTGACTTAAAATCCAAACCCATGTAGGTTGTATTTGCAGATCCATAACCTTTGTTCATTTTTCCTTACTATGTGGCTTGAGATCAAGCAATGCCATCAAATTTAGTTCATTGGGAAGTAATGATGAGGAATTAAGGCTAGCCGGAAGGATATTTTTTGACAATGGTAGAATCTTGTTCCTGTGGAAATCAATATTTCTTTAGTTAACAAGATTCTGAGTTGGTATAGTGTAGACTTTGGAAAGAGTGAAAAAAAAGTTATGAAGTTTGTTGCAAACTATGGGGAGCCCTCCAAGTACAAAAACTTGTTGGGATTATTGAATAGTAATTGAATGAAGAACAAAATTCCAGAATTTATCTTGAGGAGAAAAGAATGTCTCTGCTCTTGATAGGCATGTTCTACCAAGATCCTTCTTCATTGAATTTATGACTGACAAACAAGGGAGTTCTTCAGTACATGGTTTCCCTGAATCACGTCAGCTGAGATGTGAAGGAAGAGATGGAACCTTTTATGGAAAACAAAAGGTGGAAGTTGATGAATATTTGGACCTGATCTTGAAGGTTAAGTGAGGGAATATGTCTTGATACAGAAATTGATATGTTAGAAAATTTTGAAAATCTACCTAATGTGTCTACCAAATCTAAAGATGCATCTCATATGATGCAGTAAGCACAAATATCAAGAAGAAACAGTACAATTAAATTAAATCACCTTTGAATATTCTCAACATGTAGATCATGGATCCACAACAGTTGCAATGAGGACAGAAATAGAAGATCAGTAGCATCTAAAGAGGAACCCCGCCAATTTCAAGATAAAATCAGGTAACATACGGATGATCTCCAATCCAATCAAAGGAATGTACGAGCTAAATATATTCGTACAACAAGAATTTGTAAGTCCACAACATCCACTACAATCATGCTTCAACGACAAAGCATCCTCAAAAGGGGAGGACTTTCAATGAACATAAGAGTTCATTACTTGTTAATATTATTTATTAAGAACAGTGGGTTGGCCTAAGGTAGGCCCATCCATCTTGTGCCCATTAGATGTGTATATGTGAATTTTAACCACATTCATGTACTTATTTCACATTCATCATTCATATATTATCTTATTACTGAATACTTCATCTGAAATATCTGTTATAAATTATATATGCTTGAACTAGATTAATTGCTTTCTAGATCTGGGTTATATGTGTGAATGAGGGTTGTATTGCTTACACTTTTGGATACCAGGGTGTAGACAACACAAACAACACAGTCAACCATGTACTTGCTTTGCATGAAAGGCATTTTACTTTTGTAAGTAGATTTGAGCTCTCAAACAACAACTGATTAACGGTAAGCCCATCTCAAAGCAAGATTGGGGACAATTTCTCATAACCTAGAAGGAAATGATGAAACATAATATTATTATAAATGATGTAACACCTCACATTCGATTAGACTATAATATTAGGAAACCATTATTAATACATCATTAATCTCTTTTTAATTATGTCATGTACTTAATGGAAAACACAATTATATATGAGGCAGAGCCATAAAATGGTTCACACACTATTTCCTTATCATTTGGATTATCTATCCTATCTGCGAGTCTTCTGAAGCCAACTAATAGATTCCATCTTGCTCTTATCATTTTGTGTGTGCATGTGAAAGTTTTTGACAAAGAATCTCAAAATCTGCAAGCAATTTATACTTGATTGATAGAGCAAGAAGGAAGAGGAGAGACATTTTCCTTCTTCCTACCTTGGCAATCCCCAACCCAAACCCTATTAGGGTTTCCCCTGCATAGAGAGCCATGCGTGGTAGTGGCTAGACAAAGCAAGGAGGTACCTACTAAAGGGATATGCAATAAGACCAGGCCCCTCTAGCACATAATATTGGGACTGGTTCATGGGAAATATTTTATAATGGTTGCGACCATGGGTATTTTGGGATTATAGTTTATGCACTGCCTATGTTTTTTTTATTGCAGGATTGCTATTGCCTCCTGCATCATGGCATGTCTCTTTTTGAATGGGCGCCCATGTAAATTTTTCTGACTGAAGGCTTTAGTATAGCCACCTAAAGCTGTGGTGGCAGTTCTGTCCTTGGCATGTTCGCTTAGGGCTAGTCCCTCTGGCTATGCTCTACATGATTTTTCTTACTGCAGATTTTGAGAGATTGGGACAAGGATTTGCTTGCATGTCCTCCCACTGCACTTTGGGGCACAGAAAATTGCCCTGCATTGTTGTTTTAGATTCAGTAGCATGACTGGAGAAGGAATTTCCTGCTAGCATTCAGGCTGTTGTTCCAATTTGATTTTGCTTGCATTAATGACTAGAACTATAGATGGTGCCAAGCATCCTCAGCAGGGTTTTTGGTGAGGGTTCTATGCTTTATAGTTCAGTAGCTCATGGTTGTGAAGTTACTGAGCTGAGATTCTGTGGTTTGCATGTGGCTTTATGGGTGTGATTGTCCTTGCACACCCTATCGATGATTTGTGAGGTATGGCTCTTTGGTTTCTTTCATCGAGGATGACACTACTCCCTTTTGTATTTTTCCTGAAAAATTGTAAAGGGAAGGTTAATCTGTCAGTCACGTCCTGCTCCCTTGTATCATGGCCTAAGATTTTGTATAGGGAAGTTAGTCTGTTCTGCATATGTCGAGGTTCTCCCCTATTTTCTCAGGGATCTGTGGTTCTGGGTGATTTTTTGTTTTAGTTGTTGTGTTTAGGATCTTGACCCATATTTAGTGACAGTTTATCTACTATCTATTTTTTTCTTGTAATGTGCTCTCTATAATAAAAAATATTCTCTATTTTAATGGAATAATGAAGCTTATTTCCAAAAACAATTCTGTAACCAATTCAGGCAAGGATTAAACCTCATCCACATAAATAATTCAACACTAAAGCATATCATCTTTCTAAAGAAGCTTTGTTGTTGCAAGAGGGTATTTTATCTGAGCATAAATTTAGAGGGACCCTCTCTTCATCTACAGAAAAGTCGATTTATTAAATATCAGAAGATGCAATACTGGAAAGTTTGGTCTGAAGTATCTGCTTGTGTTTTGTCTTAATCTGGAAGGTATAGGGCTGAATTGAGTCATGGTTTTGATGAATTAAATGTCAAGGCTTCCTTTCTTGGAGCCATGGAAGAGTATACTTCAGTATTAATAGGGTATTACAGAGACTGAAGAGTCTGTCTTTTTTTTGTCTATGTTTCATCGAGTTTGTACAAGATAGCTTGAAGTATATTCTAATTTCAAACTCTAAAATATTGAATATAAATATTTTTTTCTTGGAAGAGAAAAATGGAGGAATGAAACAACACCCAAGGATGATCAATTATATTCTTAAAGTCACTGCAACCAATGAAGAATAGATTAGAAACAACATTGCCGCAGATATATTGAACAGAGTTTAGAAACAACACTGCTACCATCTATAAATCATATTGAAAAGTTGAGTACCCAAATCCATAAGCTGGAGATGAGCATCCTCAAATTCTTAACTAGAAAATCCTTCTAAAATTCTTAGACATACATCCTTTGAAAAAAATTCAGATTCCGTTCAGCGGAGTTAATGAAGAATGAGCAACTTCCAAAAATTATCATGACTGGTCTATGTGACACTTGTCTAATTTCATTTAGGATACTTTAAAAATTGAAAAATATTTTAAAATGGTTTAATATTAAAATTCATGGCTATGCCACTTTTTGACAAATTTATAATTTTCAAAATTGGCAACAAGGTGCTTCTCATCACACAAACATGAAATTTAAAAATTAGGAGAAATATATATTGGGATATTGATTTTGACACAATTTATTTATTATAACAAGGGGGTCATCCAATGCATACTTTTATCAAATGTCAATCATGAGAAAAGGGAGAAGATAAGTGCATGTGAGAATTTGAATTTATGGTCCTGTAAACATTAAACTCTATGTTTTAAGAGAACATTCTTTGGATAAAAAGATTTCATTGTCTTATTTTGAAATTCATTGTTCAATTTTATGACATCTCATACACCATAGAATGCAATATCAATCAAGTTAAAAATTTAATCAAAATCTACATGGAACGGGAATATGGTCACATGTAGATGATTTAAAAGTCTACTCGTAGATATTAAATTCCAAACTGAAATATCCTAAAGAATATATTAATATGTAAAAAAATCATTCACATGTAAATAAATGGTGGACATGTAGAGTTAAACCTACTAGTCAAGTCAGTGCAATGCATTTATGATTACATGAATATACAAAAGTTACCTCATTATAAGCTCATTTGATTCTGTGTCCCACTGAAGAATACACAACTTATATCTCTCTGGAATAAAAAGGTAATCCTATGTCTCCCCCTGCTCATGTGTTACTTGAGTGTCAATTTCTCTTGAAGTTGTTGCTAAAAAAAACCTACCTAGATGACACTGAAATGTTAACTAATAGGATATATTCACTTACATGAGGTCAGAAAAGTTCAAGTGTTGCAATTCTCCCATAGAATGGTACATCTAGCATTGGCTGCAAAAGAGCAAACATGTTATGGTTTTCACACATGGCACAAACAACCTGAACCGTAAAGAGCTTCATAAACATCATTTTGAACATTACAAGTAATTCCTTGGGTTGAGAGCATTAAGCTACAAAGAAATAAGAAGGGTATTATTGTCAAAAATAAAAAAACATATTATAAACTATTAAACAATGTACATAACTTTTTCAAGAAATTAAGTTTTAAATTGAACATACAATGTTAAAACGAAAAACTATTATTTGTTAAAATGTATGACTAATATGCATGGTTGAGGTCATGTTTGTTTACGCCATGTTATACAAAGTATAAATATTAGAATTAAATAAAATACTTTGAGAGCCACCATAACAGTGAATACTTAACCAAGCAATGATTGATATGCAAATAGTTGATTTCTTGCAGCTTTAGTAGGTGCTCGGGATCTATTTGGAAATGAAAGGTAAAACTCTTTCTAAATATTGGTGACTTCCCTCGAACATGTTCTTGAACTTAACATAAAATCGGTCTTAAATGTTTACCGTAATATAGTATAACTAGTCAAACTTTTATTGTGAAAGCAACAACAGGTTCTACCTTTATGAGTTAAAAGAATATCACAAATCCAAAATGATGATTACAACAAGAAGCTATCAAGCCAGAGAAATAAAAATTCTAAGGGTTATGGAAAATACCAACAAACATAGAGCATAAAGAAAATAATGGCAAGGTAAATTCATATTCTATAAGATTAGCGGAACCTGGCCAATTTTTAAAGATTGAATCTCGTATAATTATGAAATTCAATTTCATGGTGGAATTCATTTCATACCCAAGAGATAGACAACCCTTAATGCATGGTTAATGATATGTAATATTTTACTACATAAACAAAATCTCTTTCAACTCTTTGTTTTTCATGGCAACATCATAAGGAATGGGAGATATAAATGGAATTAATAAAAGACTAGATGATAATAAGCAGAGAGACACAAAAGAATTAAGGCTTTCACTATGTGAAGCAATAATCAACAAGACAAGAACCAATGGATATAAAGGACTAGGATCCCACAAAGTTACACCAAAGTGTATTTGTACTTGAAAAATAGAAGGAATGTGTCGATAGCAAATTAGGTGACACTTTCACCAAGTTTCAACATATGTGTATAGCTATTATAGATATTCTTCAACCTACCATCTACTTAGAAACCAATTTAGGGGATATTGCTAAAGTAAAGACCAGGTAGAGGTGATAATTTAAGATTAAAAATAAATGAAAGACAAAGGTAACGTTATGAAAATATGGGGTGAAGGAATTACAATTTGATACAATATTTTCCAAGCATCCAAAGCCATTTGGGATGAACAACAATGATTTGCAAATTATTCCATTATCCAAGAAGAAATGATTCCATTAGCAATGCCACTCCATTAGACAAAAACAACAACATAAGGAATTAGTAAACAGCTCCAAGGGAATAATTATTGAAGTATGTGACATGTCTTAAGTTATCTCCTATCTTGTTTTTCATATCCCCTTTTATTCAATAGTGATCATTTTGTATATATGTTGACTACCATGATAAACGGCCATTTCATAAGAATTTTGTAAATCGTTATGTTCTTGGAAGAGCTAACCAAGCCATGTCTATCGCAAGGGCTATGTTGGTAGGTGATTAAGGTGGTTACTTAAATCAAGTTAAAAAAATATTTCCATCCTCCATTACCGTGGTAATTGCTCCACTATTTTGATTTGTCACATTGGCAAGAAATATCAATGCTTATTCTAGTAATTCTAAAACAAATAGCTTTTTTGTGCGATAAAAATAAATAAACTTATGCCTCTATATAAAGATCTAATTCATAGATCATACCATAAAATCGTTTCATACAACTAGATCATACTATATCATTTCAGCCAAAACCCATAGGCACATAATGCTTGACAAAAAAAATTGGACTCCGTACTACGGGAAACCTAAAATGTATAAATTTTGACTTTGTGACAATCCATTAGCAAATCCCACACACAAATATTTAGGACATGACCTAGTGCTAAGGAAGAGATTGTGAAGGGAAGCAATTTTCATGTAGATTGGCATAAATAGCTAACCATTTGCCAGGGACATCCAACAATTTAGAATACCCCATTCTGTAAATTAGCAATACTTTCACACTTTGTTCATTGACATACATTGTAACTTAATAGCTTGAAAATATGTAGCAAAGAAACTAGAAAAAAAAAATTTAAATGCAATGTCTATTCTTTTTCCTCCATTCAATTGTATGTTTACCTTTATTTGGGTTGTAGTCAATCCTTTACCCTGTATCTGAAAGGTCCCAAACTATGTTGAACTAAACTCATTGGAGGGACCATTTCTCCCTAGTATTTTGCAAGTGATATTTGATAGATTAATTACCATTAGACTCTTCAATCATATCTTTTTCCACTATTAATTTTCATTTTTTCCTAATATGCAACCTTTTTTTCAACATTTATCCACTGACAATATATTGTTATCAATC
This sequence comes from Pseudotsuga menziesii, assembly GCA_001517045.1. Classification (NCBI taxonomy): domain Eukaryota; kingdom Viridiplantae; phylum Streptophyta; class Pinopsida; order Pinales; family Pinaceae; genus Pseudotsuga; species Pseudotsuga menziesii. Next base: position 46,325 of record LPNX010760184.1, on the reverse strand, counting down.
AAGTAGATACCCAACTATGGTGGGAAAGAGGGATTTTCTTCTACATCAATCCCATTTCTTACATATTCCCATCTGAAATGATAAATTGTGGGAAACGTTACATACCTATAGACCCTGTGGGGCAAGAATATGAATCCCCGTTCTCTTACATTTTCTGCACAACATTAAAAAATAACATTTTAAAACACCATACAATCTAGTTACTCTCCGAGCATAATGCACACTTTGATAATGTTACAAACCAGCAAATTCCAAAATTTCCATATATATATGTGTGTGTGTGTGAACATTTGAAATGAAGGATTGAAGAACAATTCAAAAGAGCACACAATGCGAAAAAACCATAAACAGAAAATACACATTTCTAATAATACTACAATGCATTGAAAGCTAGGATTTTAACATAGAGATAAAATGCCTAAAACTAATTCACATTTTTATGCATCTAAACCAGAATTAATTAAACAATCATGTACAAAAGATAATGCATTTATGAGAGATCAATTCTATTCTAAATGTTTCAAGTGAACATTTCACCCATCTTCGACATAAACAATTAAAAATAAAGAGTTCACCCAAAATATTAAGAACTAAATCAAAATGTTGCAAGGAACTAAATCACGGGACACTCAACTTTTAGGCCATATGTCATGTGTCCTAAATGAAAAGTTCCCCTGTTATGGATTTTTTCCACAACATTAGCCAATAGGTAATGTCCCCTACCTTGGCATTGGTCAATTTTTTCCAAGGCATCAATACTTGAATATTATTGTGCTGATTCTATAGCTGATGGATTTTAGGCATATTCATCCTCTTGAGGGGCCATCGGTCACACAAGCCAATGCAGTATTAAGAATATACAAGTTGTAGGATGGAGAAGACCATAGTGATATTAGTGTTACTAATAAGTTTGATCATGAAATTTAGGTTTTATATATATATTCACACATCAGAACTATGGTGTTACCCTAACCACTAAGATCTCTCTCACACTCGCTTCTTGATTGATCTATGAATCCTTTATATGGTGGTTTCCAACTTTCTACCTGGTTGTACAATCGACAGAATAATATGAACATATATTTTTTATTACATAGATTGAATAAATGAGCAATCCAAATCTACCCCTAATTAAGTCATTCAACCAGAAAGCTTAAGCACCCATATGTATGTGGATGACCAACCGATTCATTCTTGAACCACAAATCACATTAGTTTTTGGAAAATATTTCCTTCCAAGACCAATGTTCTTCAATTTTTTGTTTGCCAAGATTTTATCCATGACTATGACTTTCTCTAGGTATCTTGTCCCGCATCTAGGTATTTAGCACTCTAGCAAGACTTTGTAAGGAAATCTATCCAGTCAATATTTGAGATGTTAGATATTACCTGTATCAGATCTAGGTATCTAGAACTATAGCAAGTGTGTGATCCCCTTTATGTGTGGAGATTTGTTTCTCTACTTCTCTTCACAGAATATAACTTACATGGGAGATTCAAGATTTTTGTCATTAAATATCATTGTGGATTTTCCCATCTCAATGTCTTAACTATGGAGTCTCTCAATCATTCTACATAGAGACACTCCAAGCATCTACTGCAAGGCTTCAAGGCCTTTTCTACGTGTGTAGGGGATTCTTTCCCTTTGACCATTCGTAATGGGCATAGCTCAAACAGTAAACTCCCTTTTGTTGTAGAGAAACTCATGAAAACTAGTGGTTTCTTTAGATCCAAAATATGTTCAAGAATAATATTATTATTTGATCGATAAGAGATTAATTTGCAAATTTATCAGCTAACGGTCCTCAATCAAAGATCTATTTTGTTGTTAAAAAAACTAATTAAAACCAGTGGTTTCTTTACATCTTTGTACATGGGATTTTCATCCTGGAATTCCTTGAGCCCTCGAATAGACCCCATTCTTATGAAAAAAGGCCCCTAGACAAGGGATGTTCACCCCGTGAAAACAAAGATCGCTCTTGTTGTGGAGAAACTAATGAATATCAGAGGTTTCTTAGGTCCAAATTATGGTCAAGAAGAATACTATTATTTTGTGGTTAAGAGATCAATTTGCAAATTTATTAGCTTATGGCCCTCGATCAAAGATATTCAACAATGAGTTTCAAAGTATTAGAAACCTCCTCTTACTTATGTTGTGGTTATCCACCTGTGGACAAGGAATTTTCATCCTAAAATCTTGACCCCTTGTATAGAGCCTATATTATGAAAAAATCCCCCTGGTTTTTGGGTAGTGTGGATCGGTTTATGAGACCTTGTTGATTGAGCTTTTATTCATATTCAAAATCCTTGTTAGTAATGACCATATGGGTACGGTTTCCCAGCCTTACAGAATAGAGGAATGCCAACTCTTTGGAAGCCATTGGGAACTTTAACGGGAGATTTATATCCATCGTTCTTAAAAAGACAAATTTTCCAAGATATCATATGCAAAGATTTGTATTCAGTTAGCATGCAGATGGTTGTTTGTCTTGGAAAAAAAAGGAAATTGATGAACTCAACCATTAGATATCAAGTAATGTCGCACATTCTTTGAGGATGGCCATTTCACATATTTAAATGGCCCTCAAAGCCTCAAAAGAGTTCCTAGTGTTTTATTAAGTGCCTTCATACAGGATTGAATACGCGGCTTGCAACTCATACACTAATAGTGATGTTGAAAGCCAATAAATCTAGGGTTTGTAAACTAAAAAATCAAACAAAAAAAATAATTGTAGTGTCTCCTTCATTTTCTCTTCCTTCTGCAAGAATTTGGGGGAAATACGTCCAAAGATCAAATCTCGTTGCTTCCACCAAAGTGAAGCTTCATATCGATATGTGTTTTACATTTATATTTGTATGGAATTTCGTGAATGGCTCTTGGGTCTCTAACAGTTGATGCGCTAGCACTTGAAGGATTGTCCACTACAAATTAATTCAACTCGTTCATAGTAAAAGTAACTAACCTACACTGGCATAGATTTACTTTTAATATCATATATCAAAATTATTTTTAAAATAAATCTATTTTGATTACTTTTGAAATAAAGAACCTTTATATGATTTTTAAAATAAAATTAAAGTAAATTTGTATCTTTTAATTATCATTTTTTAATGGAAGTCATAACTCATAGCTACATGTTTAATCTCGTATACTTAAATTATTTTTAAAATAAATTTCATATACTCAATTTATTTTTAAAATAAAATTAATGACTTTTATATGATTTTTAATTGGAATAATAACTGAGTAGTTTATATCTGTGTATTTAAATTTTGGGTGGTTAACATGCCCATAACAAAAAATACTTCAAAATGGGGTTAAACAATTTTGGTTTAAAAGGTGAAAAATATATTGTGTTAATGTTTTTGGTTAAATTTTTTAAAAATAGAAGTTGTTGAAATTGTAGCATAGAGTTGTAGCTCAATTGATTGGTGTTTCTGAGTCCAAGACCAAAGTAGTCAAGGTCAAAGGTTCAATTGTATAGGTCTTTCGGGGTTAGGCTCCAAAATTGGAGCTAAAACGGTGAGGCCCCTTCAGGTGGGACCCTGAGAATTCCATTCCAAAGGTATGATCTTCATTCCTAGAATTCCATTATAAAGGTTCTAGGACACCTTCATAATTCTCAAACCACTTAATGGCACCAACATCCTAAATCATAGGCTTGTGATACCCTCAATAGGCCATGTGTGGTTGGTGGAAAAAACCTACTTAGTTCTAGATGTCTACAAGATTCCTTTGGAACGTAAGGTTTAGGTCTCTTCCACTAACCATGTCAAAGGCCTTAAGGCCACAAGATCCAAACAAGTACCACTATATATACTGTTATAGCTGATTTTACCACTACAGGTGAATCACATTTGTATGGCCTTCCCCTGTCCCTCTGCAGACTCCTTAGACCCCTTGGACCATTTTTTGTCCTTTGATGTTTCCTTGACCATCCCTAAAAACATGTGAAAATTCATATACGCGACTTTTAAACCCTTAATCGCGTATATACGCGGGTTTGACCCCTAAAACCGCGTACATCGAGATGTGTACAAAATCCAAATCCTTTTGGAGTTTTCCTTGACATGGATCTGACTCACTTGACTCTTGGCCTTCCCTATGCCTTGAGATCGCTCGGATTCGACCTTTCATTACCCCTTTGAAAAGATATATAAGGAACTCTATGGTACATTGAAGGCATATGAGAGAATTGAGAGCAAAGAAACTATAGTCCATTGTTGCTGGAACTTGTGCTTGAGTCTGCATCCCTTTGTCCCTTGGAGCACTTTTGTGTTCTTCCCAAGCTTGCCTTTTGCTTGTGAGCTTGCTATTGAGAGATGGAGGATTAAGGTGGTGGAGGCCCAAGTGGCGGATTCAATTTCTCCGATTCGCAGACGCGCCGACAGAGGTTCTATCCATTGTAATCTCTGATTTTATATTAACAGAAATATCTTTTCCTATCTAATAATGTATGTTTGAATGAGTATTTAATCCATGGATGTTCTCAAATGTTTATACATTGTTGATTATATATGCTAGAATAGATCTAACACCAATATATATAGTATGCTTGTATTGTTTACTTGTTGTCGAGGAAGTAATCTATCAATTCAAGTTGAAGTTGGAAAGCTCAATAGGGATCTACTTCAACCGTCCGAAATAAGGTACGAGGTCTGATCCTTTAGTGTTAGATATTTAATTTCTATTGCATATTGGAAAGGATTGATTTCTGGAGTCAAGCTGTCTGTTGTGGTACCCCAAGCCATAGGAATTTCTCTCCGTAACAGAATTGGTGACTCCACTGGGGAGTTCCTAGTAGTTGTCCTTTGGGGGTTTTCTATTGGGATTCGATGACTTTGAATTTCTCTTTTTCTCTTGTTTCTGTGTTGGGTCTGGGGGCATGTTTTCTTGGTAGTGTCTGATTGGTGTGAAGTTTGTCTTAGCTTGCTTGTTTGCCTTTGTTTTATGCACCTTTCTTCCTGTACGCAAGTTTTGAACTCACAGTCGCGTATATACGCAGGTTTCTCTACTATTTCTGCGTACACACGCGGGTTTACTGCGAACAGTTGCATATGCCCTTAGTTTTGCCTTTTAGAGGAAGTTGAATGGTTGCTGGGTGAATTTTGATGATTGCTGAGTCTCCTTTGATACTGCCAGAGTCTGTATACACCTCTGTTTCTGACCAGAGACGTTTTTTCTTAGGGTAAATTTCTTTTTTTTAAGAATGTTCTTGTCATTGCATTTTCAGTTTTTTGTTTTGGGATTAGTGCATTAGACTTCTTTTACCTTAGTGCATTGCTTGAGTACTGCTTGAGTACTGCTTGAGTGTGCTTGCAGTGTCTGGGGGTTGTAGAATCATTCTTTGCTTTTTATATCTCATTTTATTTCAAAAAATCCAAAAATATTTGCTTATCATCATGCATTGCATTTTGCATTTTGCATAGTACTTGCACTAGATTTGCTTTGGAGTATTAGTTAGGATTTCATATAGGAAAGCTTGCATTTATCATTTGAAGAAAATTGTGCATTTCACGTAGTAGCATACCCTGTTTTCATGGACACAATGCATTTGCATTGATTGTTAGGTTTGCATTTTACTTCATGTTGTGTCATAACACCATTAGTTGCATGGCCATATCCCTCTTTTGAGTAATAAAGCCAATTAAAATCAACGCTTAATTAAAATGAACTACACTATTTTATTTGATAGGGTTCACCAACAAGACTAGGCTTCAGGGTCTTGGAATAGTTCATTGTGAGTAAATTCTCCAAGACCACTAAACAACAACATGTATGTGTCTGTCCAGGTGAGTGTGTGAAATTCCTTGGTATAACCAGTGTTTCTTAGGATCCTCCTCTCAAAAGGGAGTTAAGCACGAGGCAGTGTGAGCGGTTATTGATTAGGATGACCCCTAGTCATAACTGAGTAGCACCGGAGATATTTCCAGGATTGTATTCGTATCTGGGGGCTCTTTCAAGAGTTTCGGGCATTTCTACCCTGCCCATACTATCAATCTCGCCTGCGACTGTCCGCCTGAGCATTGATTATATTGAGGTGACCTTAGTGGCCTTACCTAGGATATCGAGGGGGTACTTTGCAGGGGTTATTCTACAGGTGTCCTGGCCAGGTTGGGGTCGGACAGCACAGTCACTTTATGTGTTGAAGCCGAGGGCCACAATAATTGGTTACATACCTCCGCTTGTTGTGTATGGGAGTCTCAAGCCTCTCCTAGGCGAGACATACCTGCTTCATTCGGGAGCTCACTTATCCTACCCTTGATTGCTTGTATTTAGCTTTAGATTTTATTGGTGATTGCTTTGTGCACGATAGCTTGCCTAGGGTTTGTGTAGATAGAGAGTCTTTTGTATTTTTTGAGTCATTGTGGATTCGAGTGCGGCCCCTCACCATTATCGTCGTTTAGAAGGACTTCTGCCTTCTACATATCCTCCTCCTTTGGGAGAAATAAATAGACAGTCCAGGTGGACTACTTTGCACATTGATTCACACACCATGGGAGACCATATAGAAGGTATTCCTGAACCACCTTCTCCCTTTCATGTGGAAGATGGGGAGTTTACTCCTACCTATGATCCTTCACCCGACTTGACTGAGTTAGGTCCTGTGATTTCTGAAATAGGAACTTTTCATGATAGACGTACTCATTCTAGGGTTGATTCCCCATTGACGCATCGCCGGTAAGGAATGCCGAAGGATGATGAGACTCATTTTGAACCTGCGAGCACTAGTTATGGTGGTTATGGTATGTCTGGTTTTCCCACACATGATTTGGCATTTCATGTCGAATCTGAGTTCGAGCCTAACACTATGCCTGGGGGCACTCTCATTCCTTACCATGCGGAGAGGTTTGGGAGCACTAGTCACATTGCACCTTCCATCCTGGCGGTGGAAGTTACATCACATATTCCTCCTAGGTCTAGGGTTAGTGATCCCATTAGGATATTGGATCCAAGATGGGTGACTAGAGGGAATAGTATGTACTTAATTACATAGATCCCTTCATCCTCTATCCCTAGTTCTTCGAATGTTCACCCTCCACCTCATTCAAGTGGTCCTTCGGGCCGGAACGTTGCTACGAGTTATGTCCATACTGCAGTTACTAGACCAGTTGTGTCTCACCTTCATGCACCGCCCGTTGTTTCGGGAAGTCATGTTCATACTTCTAGAGGTCACATTCCTACTTAAGGATTGTATATTCCTACTTCCAGAGTGTATGTTCCTACTTACGGAGTGTCTCATGGGACATCTCATCCGATGACTTATGGACCCTATTATGGGACACAGTATGGACAGGGTTCTTCACCTTATGGGGGTGGGTATCAACAACCTGCTTACTCCCCAAATTACGGCTTTGTAGCTCCGAATACTGAAGGTACACCACACTATGGTGCTTCCATGCCACCCTATATGGGTCAAACGGGAGGAGGGCACTATGGCCATGGCCATGGTGGTAATCAGACCTATATGAATCAGAACTATCAGGGAGCGGTCCATCGACCTCATCATCCTAGGCTCCCTTTCCTCGTCACGTTGAATCTTCCTGACTTGTCGAGATTGACGAACGATCCTGTAGCTCATGACCCGGCTTGGCCAGCTATCCCTACTAAGCTTCCCTCGGACATACCCAAGTTTGAGGGAAAACCGGGAGAGGATCCAAGCAAACATGTTACTACCTTTCACCTATGGTGCTCTTCGAATTCCTTACACCAAGACTCCATCCGTTTAAGGCTATTTCAATGCACCCTTACAGGGCCTACCATGAAATGGTATATAGAGCTACCTAGGGGGGCATTCGCTTTGTTCGATGACCTAGTGATGACTTTTCTTAACCACTTCCAGCTACCAGTGCGTTATGACGTTGGTACTGAACTCTTGTCGACATTTCGCCAGGATAAAGCCACACATATCTCGGATCATATCCAAGAGTGGCGTAGACGGAAGAGGTTAATTAAAGCCTTTATACCACCAGAATTCCTCCTCGAATGGTTCCCATTAGAGGAATTTTGGGGTCTAAAATGGGCCTCCTAAGGAAAATAATAAAATAATAGTTAAAATAATAAAATAATATTGATTAATTCTGGAGGAAGAAAGAAAAAAACTACTTTTTGTGTTCGTATTTTCGACATATCTCCTTGTTTTTTTACTCAAATTTTGATCGGGAGAGCTCGTTGGATGCGGAATTTTATTCCACATCCAACGAGTACCCATACTGCATACTTTTGATAGACCCCGCTACCTCAAAAACAAGAAATACCTGAAAAAAATGTGATGATGACATCATCACATTTTTTTCAGGTATTTCTTGTTTTTGGGGTAGTGGGGTCTGTCAAAATTATTCAGTGTGAGTACTCGTTGGATGCAGAATCAAATTCCGCATCCAACAAGCTCTCCCGATCGAAATTTGAGTAAAAACACAATGAGATATGTCGAAAATACGAACAAAAAAAGTAGTTTTTTTTAATGACAAATATGTCAATTCAACCATTATGGTTGACTTATTTTATTGAAATTCTATTGGTTCTTGAATTCCAACTCACAAAAACTTTTTTTGGCACGTTTTCTTATAAGGCCCATTTTAGACCCCAAATTTCCTCTAATGTTAAGTCGTTATTGTTGTATATAGCGAAGGATGTTTCTATATCCAGAGTACAAAATGAGGAACAAGCGATTTTTAGGGCGCGGGAACTGGATTTGATTTACGCTCAGTCCAATTTGTTATATGAGATCATTCCCAATGCTCCACGTTCTAGTTTCGACCCCAAAGTTAAACTTGGACCACATGCCGATGGCATTGCGGGTTGTGCGAGTGCTAAACCTGTGGATTAGGTTGCAAAACAAGTTAGTCAATTGTCAATCAACCAATCTGCTTCGGGACAAGCCACAGCTTCATCTCAACCCGCCCAAACGGCGAGTGTACTTTCGGTGCAATCGTCGGACCAGAAGGGTAACCAGCAGCCCGGACGGAATAAGAAGAATGGTAAGAATAATTGTAAGGGTGGGAATAGGAATGAGAATGCTAATAATGACAAGAACGCCCGTAATGTTGGGGGGGACAAGCAAGCTAAACATAAGGTTAAATTCCCTTACAAATTGTGGAAGGACAATCACCTCACTTACTTGTGCCCTCGTATCGATGAAGCCTCGAGGTTATTGGCATAGGGCCCAGCTATGCTAACTAACCCTTTACCTCACAATCAAAATATGAACTCGAGGACCCATGATCAGTCTGGTGGTGATCAAGATCCATCAAAGGGTAGTGGTCGTGGGTGCATTAACATGGTATGTGCTGCGAAAGTTGTGACCCGTGCAAAAGATTATGGTTCATCACAACCCAGCCCAAGAAAGGAACCTGATCCACCAGGGATTCCTTTGCATATTGGGAAACCTGTGGATAAACCTGAAGCTGCAACTCGCATTCCTAAGGGATTCCTTAAGTGTTCAAGGCACAATCGTAATGCCCGAGCCACCCAGAACTATTCAGTTGTCAAGGATTTGGGCCACACTCCTTGTGCGATGTCTGCATTGGAAGTGCTTCAGAGTTGTCCTTCGCAAAGGAAGGTTTTGCTTTCTGCCCTTGGTGTGAATGATGATGATTCTTCCTCCGTGATTAAATTTGAAACTGCGGGACTTCAACCTCGCTTGCCTTACTATGTGTCTCTTTTGATTCACATAGAATGTCTTAACATGACCGTCAAGTGCACTGTGATTGACGAAGGCGCTGCCGCTTCTGTGATGTGTTTATCATGTTGGAAGGGTTTAGGTTCCCCTAAGCTATCTAAATTAGCGACCATGTTAACTACGTTCGATGGGAGATCATTTAGGCCGCACAGAATCCTTCGTTCCCTTAAGGTTTGTTTGGGAGGGAAGACCGTTGTGATAGAGGTCAAGGTGGTTAATGTGCCCCTTGAAGACAATCTCTTGCTGAGTAGGAATTGGATGTACAGTATGCAAGCCGTAGCTTCTTCCCTATTTCGCGTTGTATGCTTTCCATTTAATAGGAATATAGTCACGATTGATCAAACGTCATTCAAGAATCCGTCTGTTACCGCATCTTTGGGAGCTTTGATCTCGATCGTTGAACACTCTCAGCCGGAAACTAGGAGTGTGGGTGTAGGCATGTATCCATCCCTCATGGGAAGTTTTAGTTGTCCTGCACCGATCCTTATGATAGGGTCTAATTCCGGTGAGGCTTCGATGTCTATGAGATCGGTGTCTTTTCGCACGAGTCATATGGAAGATCCTTGGATTCTTCCTACACCGAGTACTCCGAGTAATCCCATCATGAAGGACATGCCATTGCATGCAACTATGGTAGCTTATCAAGCTAATCTTGAGTGTGTTGCAGAGCCCAGTCCTTCCTCTTCGTGGACGGAGGAGGAGGACCCTTATGTGCTCCCGGCTTGGGTAGTGCAGTCTTCTCATGTGCATGACTTCCTTGATAGTGTTTTCCCTTCAGATGAAGTGATTATTGAGGCCATGTCGAGAGTTGAGCCACCATGGGAAGAACTCCATCATAGATCTTACTTTCTTCCCAAGCTTGACCGCTTGGAGCATGAGGACTTTAGGGTGGTTCTTAGTGAGAGAGTTGGTAGTCCTATGGTTCCATTAAGCTCTCCTGGTTCGATGGCTGATGGAAATATGGCAAACATATCTTCAATGATTCCTATCAATATCTCTCGTGATCCTGGTAGGATAGAGAATGTCTATATTGGGACAGAATGTTCCCATGCTGAGATTCAAGAATATACCGAGCTGTTTAAAGAATTCCATGATATCTTTGCTTGGTCTTATGATGAAATGCCAGGTATCGACCCTCGTATTTTCAAACACAAGATTAAGACTTATCCCAATGCTAAACCTGTTCGACAACACTTACATGCGGTGAATCCTAGGAAAGCACCCACGATTAAGGCAGAGATAGAGAAATTGTTGAAAGCCGGTTTTATCTATCCCGTTCCCTTGACATAGTGGGTTTCAAACCCCGTTCCGGTGGATAAGCAGGGAGCGATCCGCATATGTACTGATTTCCATGATTTGAATTGTGCCTATCCTAAGGACAATTTCCCCACACCATTTAGTTATCAAATTTTGGATGAGCGTGCAGGTAGCAAGGTTTTTTCCTTTATGGATGGCTTTTCTGGATATAATCAAATACAAATTAAACCTAGGGACCAACATAAGATGGCATTCATTTGTCCTTGGGGAACTTTTGCATATCGAAAAATGCCTTTTGGCCTTAAGAACGCCGGAGCTACTTTTCAGCGGGAAAGGACCTTGATCTTCCACGATCTCAAGTCAATTATCGAGGTATTTTTGGATGACCTTACTGCTCATTCTCGTATGAGAATGCATCATTCCTATCACTTGAGATTGCTTTTTGAAAGATGGCGCCATTATTTGGTTAGGTTAAATCCTCACAAGTGCATTTTTTGTGTGAAGTCGGGTCGCTTGTTAGGATTCATCATTTCTAAAGAGGGTAAAAGAGTCGACCCTTTGAAGGTTGAGGCAATACTTCAGTTGTCTCCCCCGAAAACTATTCATCGTCTTCAATGTTTGCAAGGCATGGCAAACTTCTTACGGATATTTGTTGTCAATTTTTCCAATTTGACTAGAGGCTTCATGCGTCTTTTGAAGAAGGACACCACTTTTTATTGGGATGAGTGAGCCTAGGAGTCCTTTGATGCACTCAAGTGATCCCTAGCATCAGCCCCGGTGATTAGTCCCCTAGACTATAGCCATGATTTTCTACTGTATGTGGCCGCGTCCATGGAGACAATTGGTATGGTTTTGGTTCAAGAGGATGAGGAGCTCTAGGAGCATGTCATATACTATCTGAGCTGAAACCTTATTGACGTAGAGATTTGTTATTCTCGTGTTGAGAAGCTTGCTTTAGCCACTGTACATTCGGTTCAATGGTTGAGACATTATATTCTCCTTCACCAGACCTTGGTTGTAGCCCATGTCAATCCATTTCAATTTGTCCTCACTTGAAGGATGATTGGGGGAAAATATAATAAATGGATTGTCATCTTACAAGAGTTCGATCTCGAGTTTGTTTCAGCAAAATCGAAGAAGTTGTTAATTTTTGCAGAGCTTATATTGGATTTCCCAAGCGAGGCCGAGAAATTGTTTTGTGAAGATACGTTTATCGATGAACACATCTTCTTAATATCAAATTTAGACCCATGGTATGGGGATATCATTATGTATTTACAAACATTGAAGGTCCCTACTCACCTCTCATAGGATGAGCGACGACGATTACATCACATGTCTAAGAATTACCTCATAGTGGATAATACTTTGTACCTCCACGGGTTAGATTCCATTTTACGACGTTGTTTAACTCATGAAGAGGTTGAGGTAGTGCTGAATGATTGCCATGGAGGGGCGTGTGGTGGTCATTTATCTGGGATTTCTACAGCCCAAAAAATCTTAAGAGTGGGTTATTTCTGGCCGTAAATATTTAAGGATTGTATAGATGCGGTCAAGAGGTGCCACCCTTTCCAGGTGTTTGCACACAATACGCGCTCGAAACCTACCCCGTTACATCCCATCATCATCGACAGTCCCTTCACTAAGTGGGGGCTTGATTTTATGGATTGCAACCCAGCTTCAGCCGGGAGGCATCATCATATCATAATGGCTGTTGATTACTTCACGAAATGGGCTGAGGCTATGTCTACAGTTAAATCTGATGGTGAGATAGTTGCGCACTTCGTATTCAACCAGATTATTTCTCAGTTCGGAATTCTGAAAGAGCTTGTCATTGACCATGGCTCGCACTTTTAGAATCATATGATGGATGAGTTGGCATCAAAGTTAGGGTACAAATAAGAGAATTCCTCCTCTTACTACCCTAAGGTGAATGGATAGTTAGAAGCAATGAATAAATCACTCAAATCCATTCTCCAACGAACCATCGCACAGAGAAAGAATAATTGGCACATCATGTTATATCCTGCTTTGTGGGTGTATAGAACCGCTGTTAAGACTGCCACGGGTTTTTCTCCATATCAACTTGTACATGGAGTGGAGTCGATATTGCCGGTTGAATGCAAGATTCATTCTTTGAACTAGCCATAGAACTCTTACCGAACACTTCACCATTGGAGGAGCGTTTGGTCCACCTTGAGCAACTTGATGAGCAACGTCAAGATGCCTTGGTGGCTCTAGAAGTAATTAAATGTCGCGTAAAGTTCCAGTATGATAAATCTATCCGTCCAAGGAGGTTTAGTGAGGGATACTTGGTCCTTTTGTGGGATCAACTGAAAGAACCCTTGGGGGCAGGAAAGTTTAACCCCATGTGGCGTGGTCCTTACATCGTCAAACGTGTGTTAGAGAAGGGCTCTTATGAGTTAGTGGATTATGAGGGAACGGCCTTGGCGGAGCCTAAAATGGGATCTATCTCAAGAAGTACTATGCATGATTTTTCAGCCAAGGCTAGTTATTGCATATTATTGTACAGTTTTGCATAGTTAGGTCTTTTTCTTATAGTGATCGGGTTTGTGATTAGTTTCTATTTCTCTTGGTAGATGTCAATGGAATCTTCCACCTACATAGGTTTCGCGGATGGTGCGAGCCGTCACACTCAACACTCAGCCTCTACTGCTTGGGTGATTTATACTCCTATGGGTCAGGTACTGTCTTCAGGAGGCATATGTTTGTGGCCATTTTCAAACAATGTTGCTGAATATAGTGTCGGTATTGAGCTTCTACAGGATGCCATTTCACATGGTGTTCTCTCTCTTGAGGTACGTCTCGATTCAGAGTTAGTAGTGTCACAACTTAATGGTTTGTACCATGTTAGAGATCCAACGTTATTAAGGAGATTCTTACGTGTGAGATTATTAGAACGACAATTTGACAATATAACATACATACATATTCCAAGAATTAATAATCAAGTTACTGACTCATATGCTAACTATGTGTTAGATTGGCATTTGTTTCATACACAATAAATTCATCACAAACACAAATTTTTACACATGTAAATAAATAAACCGATCACCATAAAAAATTTATATAACATCCAAAATGTGATAATAGATAGTGTCATGATACAAAAATGGGGCTCTCAAGCCACCAAGATATAATACACGGTAATACAAAATGTATAACTCCCATGTATCTAATCTTGTGGAGGAGGAGGGGGGTTGTGATCATGGAAGGTCACTACGGCTCTAGCTAGTCATCGAAATAATCGCACCCATGCTTGTGGTACACCCACCACCTGGCGCTGCATAGCCTCAGGAAAGTCCTCGACTTACGCCATCGAAAACCTATGAATCAGCCTCACAAAGTTGGTATGAATGCTCTGGAGCATCCGCTCCGCATCCACAACTGTGATATCATCTCCTCTTCCCCTCCGTCTGTGACAAGGGAATCCTTTAGTCCATCGTGGTCCCAAATCTACATGCAAATGGTAGATGTCACTATGTATTGTCACCCAAAAAACATGTCTTTTGATTCCATATAATTAGAAAACACAAAAAAAATTAAATAACTCAAAAATTTAAAGATAGGGTCGAGATTCGTTACCTATGTCACCGTATTTTGATCCTGGTGGTAGCGGCATGTCTGGGTCCCCCCGGAAATCAATCCTCGCATAGGGGTAGTCATCGATGGCAACTATCTGTCGTCACCACCATGGAAAGAAATCAGCTGGATAGGGGTTGTCCACCCTACCTCCCCCTAGTCTGCGCATCGCATCCGCCCAACGCCGTTGGGCCAGATCTTGAACCCCGTGAAGAGGAACATCAACTCTGGGGCTCAATCCTGGAACACGCTCGAAGAAAAACGTGCTCAATATGCTGCTGACCCTGAAGTTTCGCACTCTGCCCATATTACACTCACTGAGCTGATGTTTCATGTTGCTCAGTAGTGTAGTGCTCCAGTCATAAATCGTGGGTCTCATGCACTCCACTATATAGAACATCAGAGGCCGTGAGGCCTGGTGGAGTGAAGCCAATCCTGCTATCCTGCCCAATGTCAGTAGAATGGCCTTTAAGCCCAGCACTTGTATAGAGTTGGTGGGGATCTGACTCCCCACCTTCTCTGTGTCTGGATAGCAGTACACCGCAATGTACTCATCGATAGTCAGGCCACCTCTGGGCCCACCGCAAGAACGAAGGTTCACTACTTCCCCCCGTCAGGAAAGTCCAGTAATGAAGTATATGTCCTCCACCTCTATGGTGAGGGAAATCCCATCTATCTGGAAGGACTCAAAGTCTGGATCCCAGTAATCCACCAGCATCTGCAATAGTCTTGGTTTGGCCCTCAAGCCACCAAGACACCAAAACTTGTAGAGTCCACATGCACGTAGCGCTTGTTGAGCCATTATATCGCCCCTTACTGCCTCCTCTACATCACCATGTTCACGCTCTCTCCATTCTAGGACCATCCTGCACAAAAAATTGCAAGTTTTCCCATTAGATTACTTAAAAAACCTCATGCGCGGCTGCATACGTGACTATTTTCCAAACAGTCATGTATGTACACTACTGTGAGGGCATTTTCTGCATATATCTAGCCCTATACACGGAAAAAACCCTCGATTTCTATGTGGGCTGCAGCGCCTTTTTTAGATTGGCCTAGAAACCTCAAATGACTATGCAATTTCATAAAAATTGCATTGAAATGGAAGAGAAGAGCATGGGTAAGTACCTGGAAGAAACGGTAGTGGATTCTGCCGGCTGGATCTCCTGGAATTCGCTGTTGAAAATCTAAGCTCAATTGGGTAAAAATTTCAAATGTTTTATAATGTTTTGAATATTTTACTATTTATAGAAAATTTTCAAATTTTTGAAAATTTTTACCCCCTTTCCTATAGTTTGGACCATTTCTAATCATTTTGGACCGTTTTTTACCTAATTCATGATGTAGGAGACCTTTTTGAGTGTTGTTTCAGCCGCTGGATTGATCTGTTCATGCCAATGTGAGGTATCATGTCTAAACTGGCATATAGGTTAGGTTTCATCACCATTTGCATTGTGCATGACCTTATGACCGTTTCATCATAGCCTTAGGTACGAACCCACTCTATCATTTCACAGAACCTTCTTGCTGTTATAGAAGTGGCATGGTATGAGTGGTAGAGCTTGACCTTACATGGGTACCCTAGTTAGCGTCTTATCTGCATTTGGTGCCCATGCTGACGTTTTGTCCTTTAGGGTGTGGGAGTCCGTTGTATAGTACTGCCATGACATTTCGCAAGAGCCTCATACTCGTCTTGATCTTTTGATGGCCTATTTCCCTCAGGACTCCCTTATGTCAAGTTGTAATTGCATTATCATGAGCTTTTCCTACCTTATTGAGATTTATGTCGGCTTCCCTGACATTGCATTTCAGCCATATATCCCGAGCTTGTCTCATGTCTAGCCATGCAGAGTTGTTTTATATATCCTTTGCATCTTGATTCCCTTTCACCGAGAGGGGATTTTCCCCCGAGTGTCGATATCCTACACATGTATCCTTGCATTGAGCATAGGTATGTTCCACTGCTTGGAACTAGTTTGTTTGCCCCTATGACACTCGTCTCCTCCTAGTTTGTAACTATAAAGCAATTTTATTCTTTTTGAAGCTTTTTAAATATTTGAAAAAGTCCAAAAAAATAAAAAAACCAAAAAGTCGAACAAGGAAAGATGTTATCTTTGGCAGCTATCAAGTCGTGTTGCCTTCGAACAGAACACTGTATATCACATCCATTGGTTGGGTTTATAGTTTGACTTTAGGAGCTGTACTCATTTATCTGAGTTTATATCCACCGACTGGTTAAGCTTCCAGTCCCCATGGAGCCTCTGTCGATGCCTCCTGTGTCGCAGAGATGTCCCAATTTGTATATTGTGTCTATGCTAGCTTTATTCAGTCACCATTCATCGTTATGCTCTTGTTCGAAGGAAGTTGAAACCTGAGTCAGCCATTCCTCAGTTACCTTGACTTTGCATGTTGGCCATTCCCGGTACAGTTATTGGTCCGTGCACCTTATGATAGAGTCCTTCCACATCATATAGCTTTGTTGAGTACCTCATGTTGGATGATGGGGGATGCCTTAATGTCCTCCTTCCAGCAGATTTCATCCCATGGAATTCAGATCATTTATTCTGGGATTGAAATCTAGAGTCATTTTGAGTGCCTTGAGACTTGCAGTCATCAATGGCAGGTTATCTCGGCATCGACAGTCTTTGGGAATACATCAATGTCCCCTGATCGATGGATCCTCTCAAGTGTTCGACCTCAACACATTTATTCACACTTGTTAGTTTGCACTCTAGTACCTTGATTCCCATTTTCATTGTCGGTGGGTGATCTCGCGTCTGTTAACGGTATACATCAATGATCGGTAATCAGACGATGTACTACTATGTTCGACCTCGACACCTCTATTCACATAGTAGGACATGTACTCGCAGCGATTGGTGTAGAAGACTTTCCAGATTGGTGGCATTTCTTATATGCTACCTCCTTGATCGTGCCAGTGCTCATGAGATTTTAGCTCTCGTGACTTGATCCAGTATATGTCAGACATTTCCAGCCATTATGGAGATCTTGATCCATTATATATCTTCAGCCATTATGGAGATCTTGATCCATTATATATCTTCAGCCATTATGGAGATCATGGTCCTTTGTATATCTTCATCATGGAGATTCTGATTTATGTATATTGTACGTGGCGATGACCACTTATGTGATATCTTGTATCATGCCTATTCATGGCCATTGTACTCTTATGTATCCGAGACTGCTATATGTATTTGTAGTTATGTGCAGAGTTGTATAATTGTACTATGCTGATTGGGTGGCTGGCCTTCCATTTGGTATCCTTCATCACTCCACTTCTGGGATGGACTTATAATGTATTTCAGCCATCGTATGACCCCTCTGACCTCACACATTAGGGGGCATCTGTTATAGCTGATTTTACCACTCTAGGTGAATCACATTTGTATGGCCTTCCCCTGTCCCTATGTAGACTCCTTAGTCCCCTTGGACCATTTTTTGTTCTTTGATGTTTCCTTTACCATCCCTAAAAACATGTGAAAATTCATATATGCGACTTTTAAACCCTTAATCGCGTATATATGCGGGTTTGACCCCTAAAACCGCATACATCAGGATGTGTACAAAATCCAAATCCTTTTGGAGTTTTCCTTGACATGGATCCGACTCACTTGAATCCTGGCCTTCCCTATGCCTTGAGATCGCTCGAATTCGGCCTTTCATTACCCCTTTGAAAAGCTATACAAGGAACTCTATGGTACATTGAAGGCATATGAGAGAATTGAGAGCAAAGAAACTATAGTCCATTGTTGCCAGAACTTGTGCTTGAGTCTGCATCCCTTTGTCCCTTGGAGCACTTTTGTGTTCTTCCCAAGCTTGCCTTTTGCTTGTGAGCTTGCTATCGAGAGATGGAGGATTGAGGTAGTGGAGGCCCAAGTGGGGGATTCAGTTTCTCCGATTCGCAGACGTGTTGACAGAGGTTGTATCCATTGTAATCTCTGATTTTATATTAATAGAAATATCTTTTCCTGTCCAATAATGTATGTTTGAATGAGTATTTAATCCATGGATGTTCTCAAATGTTTATACATTGTTGATTATATATGCTAGAATAGATCTAACACCAATATATATAGTATGCTTGTATTGTTTACTTGTTGTTGAGGAAGTAATCTATCAATTCAAGCTGAAGTTGGAAAGCTCAATGGGGATCTACTTCAACCATTCAGAATAAGGTACGAGGTCTGATTCTTTAGTGTTAGATATTTAATTTCTATTGCATATTGGAAAGGATTGATTTCTGGAGTCAAGCTGTCTATTGTGGTACCCTAAGCCATAGGAATTTCTCTCCGTAACATATACCACTCCAAAATATTGCATGGTACTTTAACGCAATGTCCATAGCTTTGAATTCCATGACAATTTATTTAGGGTGAAATGCATAGTTTTATTTCTAGGAACATCATTTTCAAGGCCCTAGGACACATACATACTAATCAAAACAACTTGTTGTCATTGACACCCTAAATCATAGGCTAATAGTACACTCAAGCGGTCATGTGTGGTTGGTGGAGCCCACCTCCTTAGCCTTAGATGGTAGAATATTCCTTTGGGATTAAGGATTGAGTGTCCTTTGCTTACCATGTCCAAGGCCCCAAGTAAAAAAACTGTAATGTCCCTTTTTTGGAATTTTGGAGAAAAGTGCAATTCGGGAAAAATTTGAGCTTAACTATTCATGACTCTAAAGGGTTCCAACTTTCACCAAATGGTCCCGAATTTAAAAGGAAATGGTATGGTGAGTATTAAAACATCCCAAAGTTTTTTTTGGATACTTTTTATTGGGATTTATACCTCTACAACCTTGTTTAGTGATGATGACAAAAAGGCCAAAATTACTAGGAAATTGTGATGAAATTCCCCCTAGGGTGTAGGCCAACTAGGCTTCCCAACTCATGTACGAACCTCCCAAATTTGTAAGAAGAGTATTGGGATTGATTTGAGACCTCATATAATATCATTAGACATGTTTATTAGTTCTACAAACTGGTTATAGACATTGATCCCAAGGCTCTAACAAATGCAGATACTACTCAAAACCACATAGTGGAAATGACACAATCAATCATAGGCCAATGATACCCTCAAGAGGCCATGTGTTTTTAGTCAAGGCAATATTCTTAGCCTTTATATGGATAGAAGGATCATTTAGACCTCAATATTTAGGTCACCTCCACTAACCATGTGTAAAGCTCCAAGACCACAAGGCTTATCTACACAGTGCCATATATAACCATGTGCAGTAATCAATGGTCCTTTTAGGTAGTGTTCATGGCTCTAGATGCCTCAAATATTTATTTAAGGAAAAAAACATGGCATTATTCCATGGAAAATAATTCCCAAGGGATTAAGACATGTGCATACTACTTAATACCACACAACGGTAACAACATCCTCAATCATAGGTCAATTATACAAATTAGGAGGTTGTGTGTGGTTGGTGGATGCAAACTTGTTATCCCTATATGGATATAATATTCCTTTAGGGGAAAAGGTTCAGGTATCCTCCACTAACCATGTCGAATGCAACAAGGTCACAAGGCTTAGATACATAGTACAATGGATACCCCTATTAATTCACTCATGGTGCTTTAAGGAGTTATAATTCATGGATTATAACCATGACACCCATCTCCAACACCCTAGTACCCATACCTAGTGATAAAAAACTCTTAATGGCACACACATCTCAATTTGAGGGAAAACATACCATCTGAGGCTATTATACATTGAGACATTATTATTTGCCTTGTGTGCCTAGAACTTGCTTTAGGGGCTAAGGCTTCGGTTTCTTCCTTTGACAATGTCGAGGACCCTCAACTCATATCTAATACTCAAAACCTACTAAAGGTGATGACATCCTCTCTTTGATGCCAAGGATATCCTAGGCCAGTGGTGTTTGTTTCTTTAAAATATTGTTCATGGTTCTAGATACCTCAAAGCTTCCTTTAGGGAATAAGGCATGTAATTCCTTCCTTAATTATCTATAGAGCCTCCAGACCCCTAGATACTATTCAAAACCATCTAATGGCATAGACATCCCTACTCAAACACTAAAGATACTCTCATGAATCCATGTGTGTTTGTTCAAGTTGTTTTTCTTTTCCATGGATTCTTATAAGGGTTTTTCAGGGATTAAGGCCCAAGTTTTCTCCCTCAATCATGTCTAGGGAATCCAAGACCCATACCAGGTTCTCAAAAAATTCTTATGGCACTAATATCCCCACTTAGATGAATAAAATGCTCTTGGGAGGTCATTTGTGGTGGTTGTAGGCATCGTTCTTAGCCAAAGATGCCTAAATTTTCCTTTAGGACCTTAGTCCAACTCTTTTATCCCCAACCATGTCCAAGGTATTGCCACCTATAATTAGTCTTAAAATTCTTCCTTTTCCACAAAAAATTCTATTGAGAGGCCAAAGATACCGTGGAAAGAGCTATTGTAGTTTTTCAACCTATCATTCTTGGCTATAGATACTCAAGAAGCTTCATTTAGGTCCTAAGGCCCAATTTCCATTACTTAACCATGTCTATAGCCCCAATATCCATACCTAATGCTCAAAAAATTCCTAATAGTGCTCATATTCTGACTATAAGGACAAATATCCACTCGAGAGGTTAGCTTTGGTACTTGGAGAAATCATTGTTAGACCTTTAGGCCTAAAATTTTTGTATATATCACAATGCATGAGCTTCCTACACCAACCATGGGTAATACCTCAACACATATTCCTAGTACTCAATGGCTAACAATACTTTTATGGTCAACGCCTCACAATATCTATTACTTGTTATTAACTCTAATATCTCAAGTCCTATAATATCCATAAGTATTATGACATGCATCATCATCATGGACATCGACGTTGTCATCGTCATCATCATCAATGCCATATGATACATCAACACCATATTGATCATCATCATTGTCAGCATTAAGTACATCATCAACAAAATCACCGTCATCATTGTCATTATGGTCACTCATATTCCATTAGTGTTCTTAATCACTCATCGCCATTAGGATTCATGTCATGTAATTGTTAAGTCCATTTATATGTCGTTATAGACATTTATATGATAATAGGGTCATTTAGATGCCGTTACAAACATTTAAGTTCGATTAGAATCAATTAGGATCCAAAAGTACTACCACATGCATAATCATCATTGACATCCACATCGTCATCGTCATCATACAATAAATTAACATCATTGTCGCCGTTGTAGTCATCATCAATATAATTGCGATAATAATGAGCAAGGAACCCTACTACCTCACAAGAATGGATTATATAATCTTATACTTTTCAAATCATATCCATACACTCCATCATAATTATCGTAATGCATCATCATCATAATGTTAGGGCCAATCATATGCCATTAGGGTCTATCAAATGTTGTTGGGCACACTAAAATGCCATTAGAGAAATTAGGTGACATTAAGGTAATTTACCCCTCATTAGGATTAATCAAGATCCAAAAGTGTCATGATTACGATCATTTAGGTGCCAATATGATAAATCAAGATCCAAAAGTACTATCACATGAATCATGATCATTGACATTGATATATCTGACGTTTTATTGAACATTTTTCGAACACAATTCCTAGCTCTAAACCTAGTGCATTTCCTAGTGCGGTTCCTTTCGAAATTTTTGGTATTATTATAGGTGTTATACCTGGCTCTATTCCTGGCCCTATGTTGGACGTTTTCTAGGTGCAATTCCTGTCTCCATACTTGGCGCTATGTTGGATGTTTTTCCTACCGAAACTCATGCCACAATTCCCATCGCTAACCTTGGATTAATATATGGTGATATGTTATTCAAGACATTTTTCTGGAGGCTACTCTAGACGTTATATGGGATGATTTTGTGGACGTTAATTGGGATGATAATTGTGATGCTAATTGGGATGGTAATTGGGGCATTAATTGGGATGTTAATTAGTCTCCAAAATAGCTCCAAATTTAAAAAAGGGTCATTAATTTGGATGCTAATTCGGATGCTAATTGAGACGTTAATTGAGACGCTAATTAGGACACTATTTGGGATGCTAATTATCGTCCAAAATAGCGCCAACTTTTAAAAAGGGACGCAAATAATGCCATTAAAAGTTCCATCCCATGGAAAAGCATCCACTTTGTCCAAAAATGATGAAAAATACACTAAAATTGATAGTGGACGCTAAAAAGGAAGCTAAAAGAGACGCTAATCATAGGGTTTTGTTGTAGTGAAAGAATCAGGCTCTCAAGGAGATGACCACATGCATGTTGGAAGCCAAGAGTTTGGCTGCAAATTTATGGGATGAGGCCATAAATGTTGCTGAATACATTCATGATAGAGTACCTCACTCATTCATGAAAGGAAAGACTCCTTTCAAAGCCTACTTTGGACACAATTCAGATGTGTCAAAGTTCAAGGTGTTTGGGTCCACTTCATGGGCCCAAATTCCGCATGATAAGAGGAAAGATTTGCAACCACAAAGTATTGAATGTTTTTTCATTGGATATCCAGAAGAATCTAAGGGATTCAAGATTCTTAATATCAGAACCAAAGAAATTTTCATTGAAATAAGTGTCCGATTTGATGAGCCTCTCCAAGAGGTAGAACTAGTCAAGGAGAAAACTGTTGAATTTCCCTCCTGTTCTGCTGATCATTCGGATGATGAAATTGGGAGTGATGGATACAATATTGCACATATGATGTCTGATATCAGTGAGAAACATATATCAAGTTCAGAATCATATTCTTAAGTTCAAACACATCTCCCAACTTGGGCCAAGAAGACACTCTCTTTCACTGGGGAAAACATTGGAAATCCTGTTGATCCAAGAAGAACCCGGTCTGATTTTAAAAGAGAAGGTATTTCTCTCTCTTATGATGATTCATTAATTTATGAGACCTATTATTTAATGATTGGGTCAGATCCTAAGTCCTACTCCCATGCTTGAAAATATCCGAGATGGCAAGCTGCTATGAACGAAGAGTTTAATTCTCTTCGAAAAAATGCTACTTGGGATCCAATTTCTCTTCCACCTAGGAGGAAATTAGTTCAATGCAAGTGGGTGTTTCGGAAAAAGGTTTCTGATAATGGAACAACCTACAAATATAAGGCAATTATGGTTTCAAAATGGTTCTCCCAGGTCTAAGGAGTGGACTATCATGAGACCTTTGCACCGATGGCAAAGATGGACTCCATCCGCCTAGTTTTGGCCATTACGGCATCCAAGCACTGGGAGGTGCATCATATGGATGTCAAGAGTGTATTTCTACATGGATAAATTCATGAGTAGATATAAATGAATCATCCCAAGGTATACATATAAGATCCTTCTTTGGTTTGCAAATTGCAGAAGTCATTATACGAGTTGAAATAGGCCCCAAGATCATGGTATGCCAAGATGGATGCCTTTCTACTTTCACAAAACTTCCAAAGGTGTAAATCTGATTCGAATGTGTATCTACAGAATTATCATGGTAATTTACTTATCATTGTGTTATATTTTGATGATATTTTTATTACAGGAAGCACACTTGCTTCCATTACCTTCATAAAAATTGCCCTTCATGATGCATTTGAGATGAGTGGCTTGGGCCTACTGAAATAGTTTTTGGGGCTCGAAATTGCACAATATTTTGATGGGATAATGGTAAATAAGACTAAATACATTTCAGTAATGTTAGTGAAGTTTAACATGTTTTATTGTAAGGATGCACCATTCCCTTTCCTCTCAGGAATCAACCTTGAAGAGGGAAAAACTACTCCACCCATTGATTACACTATCTACCACCAGCTGATTGGTAGCTTGCTTTAATTGACACATTCACGGCCTGATATTTGTTATGCAGTGAATGTTGTATCAAGATACATGCATCATCCTCATGAGCTTCATTATAAGGCCACCAAGAGGATCCTTCAGTACATTCAGGGCACAAGATCCTATGACATTCACTATGCTACAGATTCTGATCTAGAGTTGGTTGGTTATATAGATTCAGATTGGATAGGGATTCCATAGATTAGAAGTACACTTCCAAGTATGTATTCATGTTTGGTGGTGGCCCCATTAGCTGGTCTACAAAAAACTAGGTCTCCATTGCATTTTCTTCAACAGAGGCCAA
>LPNX010760184.1:6503-16603 GCA_001517045.1 Pseudotsuga menziesii | reverse complement strand
TTCTGTAAGACATTTGAATTGTAGTTTGTAATTAAAGTTAAACCATATGAAGTGTATGTTCAAAAGGGTAATATAGTTGCAATAATTCAAAACAATAGGGTTGCCATTTTGTATGCCACGAAACATTGTTCCCCTACATCTTGTGCGCGCTAGCAAAAGAGAATTTACATATAAATTACACAAAATATATATGAAGAGATAACAATAAGAGTTCCAAGAAGCATTAGAGAATGACAGATATCAACTTAGATAAAACCATCGAATTCCTATTTGACTTTGGACATAGCACTTATATTATTGATGTATGTGTATGAATGTAATGGAAATCTAGCTAGAGTTAGCTTCCGTTCTTAAAACGTTGCACGATAAATGAAAGTTAATGTGTGTTAGTTTTCATACTGTGGTTTTCCACCTAACAGAACCGCATTGTCATCAATCACATTACACCATGATGGAAATCTAGTTGGTGTTAGTTTCTATTCATAAAACATTGCATGGTGACTGAAAGCTAATCTATGTTAGTTTTCATAAGGTAGTTTCTCATCTAACACACCCACATTGTCATCAAATATATTACACCATAATGAAAATCTAGTGGAGTTAACTTCCTTCTAACAACATGGCATGGTGAGTGAAACCTAACCTGCGATAGCTTTCATAAGGAAGGTTTCCATCTAATACAACTACATTGTCATCAATCACATTGCACCACGATGGAAATCTAGATGGAGTTAGTTTTCGTTCTTAAAACATTGCACAGTTATTGAAAGTTAAAGTGTGTTACTTTTTCATGAGGTAGTTTTTCATCTAACACAACCACATTGTCATCAATCACATTGCACCATGATGGAAATCTAGCTTGAGTTGGCTTTCGTTCTTAAAACATTGCACTGTGAGTGAAAGGTGATGTGTGTTAGTTTTCATAAGGTAGTTTTCTATATAAAACAACCACATTGTCATCAAATATATCACACCATGATGGAAATCAAGCTCGAGTTAGTTTTACTTTTAACATGGCATGATGAGATAAAGTTAATGTGTGTTAGCTTTTATAAGGTAATTTTTCATCTACCACAACCACATTTTCATCAATCACATTGCACCGCAATGGAGATCTACTTGGAATTAGCTTTCGTCCTTAAATCATTGCACGGTGAGTGAAATCTAATGTGTGTTAGCTTTCATAATGTAGTTTTCCATCTAGCACAACCATATTGTCATCAATCACAATTCACCATGATGGAAATCTATTTAGAGTTACCTTTCATTCTTAAGACATTGCACGGTGAGTAAAAGCTAATTTGTTAGCTGTCATAAGTTAGTTTTTTATCTAACATAGCCACATTGTCCTACATTATACCATGATGGAAATTTAGCTGGAACTAGATTTCCTTCTAACAACATGTCATGATGAGTGAAAGCTAATGTGTGTTAGTTCATTGCACCATGATGAAAAGTTAGCTGAAGTTAGCTTTTGTTCTTAAAACATTGCACGTTGAGTGAAAGTTAATGTGTGTTAGTTTTCATAAGGTATTTTTCTATCTAAAACAAACACATTGTTATCAAATACATAACAAGATGATGGAAATCTAGCTATAATTAGTTTAACTTTTAACAACGTGTCAGTTGTCGTTCTTAAAACATTGTACGATGAGTGAAAGAAAATGTGTGTTAGCTCATTACACCAAGATGGAAATCTAGCTCGAGTTAGCTTTTGTTTTTAAAACATTGCACGGTGAGTGAAAGTTAATGTGTTTAGAATTCATAAGGTAGTTTTCTATTTAAAAGAGTCACGTTGTCATCAAATACATAACACCATGACGAAAATCCAGTTGAAGTTAGCTTTATTCCTTAAATCATTGCACGATGAGTGAAATCTAATGTGTTAGCTTTCATAATGTAGTTTTCATCTAACACAACCACGTTGTCATCAATCACAATGCACCATGATAGAAATGTAGTTGGAGTTAGATTTCATAAGATAGTTTTCTATCTAACACAACCAAATTGTCATCAAATACATTACACCATGATGGAAATCTGGTTGGAGTTAGTTTTCTTCCTAACAACATGGCACGATGAGTGAAAGCTCATGTGTGTTAGCTCATTACACCATGATAAAAATCTAGCTTGAATTAGTTTTCTATCTAACACAACCACATTGTCACATTGCACCGTGAGGGAAATCTAGTTGGAGTTAGATTTCGACCTTAAATCGTTGTACGGTGAGTGAAATCTAATGTATGTTATCTTTCATAATGTAGTTTTCCATTTAGCAAAACCACATTGTCATCAATCAACATGCACTATGTTGGAAATATAGCTAGAGTTAGCTTTCGTTCTTAAAACGTTGCATAGTGAGTAATAGCTAATGTGTGTTAGCTTTCGTAAGGTAGTTTTTCATCTAACATAGCCACATTGTCATCAAATACATTACACCATGACGCAAATCTAGCTAGAGTTAGCTTTCCTTCTAACAACATGGCACAATGAATGAAAGCTAATGTGTGTTAGCTTTCATAAGGTAGTTTTTCATCTGACACAACCACATTGTCATCGATCACATTGATCTGTGATGGAAATATAACTAAAGTTAGCTTTCATCATTAAATCATTGCACAGTGAGTGAAATATAATGTGTGTTAACTTTCATAATGTAGTTTTCCATCTAGCACAACCACATTGTCATCAATCACAATGCACCATGATGAAAATCTAGCTAGAGTTAGATTTCGTTCTTAAAACATTGCACGGTGAGTAAAGCTAATGTATGTTAACTTTCATAAGGTGGTTTTCCATCTAAAACGGTCATATTGTTATCAAATACATTACACCATGATGAAAATATTGTTGGAGTTAGCTTTTCTTCTAACAACATGGCATTATAAGGGAAAGCTTATGTGTGTTACCTCACTACACCATGATGGAAATCTAGCTGGAGTTAGCTTTCTTTTCAACAACATGGCACGATGAGTGAAAGTTAATGTGTGTAATCTTTCATAAGGTAGTTTTCCATGGAACATAACCACATTGTCATCAATCACATTGCACCGCGTTGAAAATCTAGTTGGAGTTAGTTTTTATACTTAAACCATTGCACGATGAGTAAAATCTAATGTGTGTAAGCTTTCATAGTGTGATTGTCCATCTAGCACAACCACATTGTCATCAATCACAATGCACCATGATGGAAATCTAGTTGGAGTTAGCTTTCATTCTTAAAACATTGCACGATGAGTAAAGTTAATGTCTGTTAGCTTTCATAAGGTAGTTTTCCATCAAACACAGCCACATTGTCATCAAATACATTACACCATGATGGAAATCTAGTTGGAGTTAGCTTTCTTTCTAACAACATGGCACTATAAGGGAAAGCTTATGTATGTTAGCTCATTACACCATGATGAAAATCTAGTTGGAGTTAGTTTTTCTTTTAATAACATGGCACAATGAGTGAAAGCAAATGTGTGTTAGCTTTCATAAAGTAGTTTTCCATATAACACAACCACATTGTCATCAATCACATTGTGTCATTTTGAAAATATAGTTGAAGTTAGATTTCATCCTTAAATCGTTGCACGATGAGTGAAATCTAATGTGTCTAAACTTTCATATTGTAGTTTTTCATCTACCACAACCACATTATCATCAATCACAATGCACCATGATGGAAATCTAGCTAGAGATAGCTTTCGTTCTTAAAAAATTGCACAGTCAGTAAAACTAATGTCTGTTTGCTTTCATAATGTAGTTTTCCATCTAACACAGCCACATTGTTATCAAACATATTGCACCATGATGAAAATCTAGTTGGAGTTAGCTTTTCTTCTAACAACATGGCACTATAACGAAAAACTTATGTGTGTTAGCTCATTACACCATGATGAAAATCTAGTTGGAGTTATTTTTCTTTTTAACAACATGGCACGATGAGTGAAAGCTACCGTGTGTTAGATTTCATAAGATAGTTTTCCATGTAACACAACCACATTGCACCATGTTGAAAATCTAGTTGGAGTAAGTTTGCATCCTTAAATCATTGCACGGTGAGTGAAATCTAATGTGTGTAAGTTTTCATAGTGTATTTTTTCATCTAGCACAACCACATTGTCATCAATCACAATGCACCATGATGGAAATCTAGCTGGAGTTAGCTTTCGTTCTTAAAACATTGCACGGTGAGTAAAGCTAATGTCTGTTAGCCTTCATAAAGTAGTTTTTCATCTAACATAGCGACATTGTCATCAAATACATTCCACCATGATGGAAATCTAGCTGGAGTTAGCTTTTCTTCTAACAACATGGCACTATAAGGGAAAGCTTATGTGTGTTAGCTCATTATACCATGATGGAAATCTAGCTGGAGTTAGCTTTCCTTTTAACAACATGGCACGATGAGTGAAAGCTAATGTGTGTTAGCTTTCATAAGGTAGTTTTTCATATAACACAACCACATTGTCATCAATCACATTGTGCAGTGTTGGAAATTTACCTGAAGTTAGCTTTAATCCTTCAATCGTTGCATGATGAGTGAAATATAATATGTGTAAGCTTTCATAGTGTAGTTTTTTATCTAACACAACCACATTGTCATCAATCACAATGTACCATGATGTAAATCTATCTGGAGTTAGTTTTCATTCTTAAAACATTTCACGGTGAGTAAAAGCTAATGTTTGTTAGATTTTGTAAGGTAGCTTTCCATCCAACACTGCCACATTGTCATTAAATACATTACACCATGATCGAAATCTAGCTGGAGTTAGCTTTCCTTCTAACATGGCACTATGAGTGAAAGCTTATATATGTTAGCTCATTACACCATTATGAAAATCTAGCTGGAGTTGGCTTTTTTTTTAACAACATGGCACGATGAGTGAAAGCTAATTTGTGTTATATTTCATAAGATAGTTTTTTATTTAATACGTCATTGTCACATTGCACCGTCATGGAAATCTAGCTGGAGTTAGCTTTAAACCTTAAATCGTTGGACGGTGAGTGAAGTCTAATGTGTGTTAGCTTTCATAATGTAATTTTTCATTTAACACAACCACATTGTCATCAATCAAAATGCACCATGTTGGAAATCTAGCTAGAGTTAGCTTTCGTTCTTTAAACGTTGCGCAATGAGTAATAGCTAATGTGTGTTAACTTTCATAAGGTAGTTTTTCATCCAACATAGCCACATTGTCATCAAATACATTACAACATGATGCAAATCTAGCTGGAGTTAGCTTTCATTCTAACATGGCATGATGAGTGAAAGATATTGTGTGTTAGCTTTCATAAGGTAGTTTTCCATCAGCACAACCACATCGTCATTGATCACATAACACCGTGATGGAAATCTAGCTAGAGTTACCTTTCGTCCTTGAATCATTGCACAGTGAGTGAATTCTAATGTGTGTTAGCTTTCATAATGTAGTTTTCCATCTAGCACAACCACATTGTCATCAATCACAATGCACCATGATGGAAATCTAGCTAGAGTTAGCTTTCGTCCTTAAAACATTGCACAGTCAATAAAGTTAATGTCGGTTAGTTTTCATAATGTAGTTTTCCATCTAACACAGCCACATTTTTATCAAATACATTACATCATGATGGAAATCTAACTAGAGTTAGCTTTCCTTCTAACAACATGGCACTATAAGGGAAATCTTTTGTTTGTTAGCTCATTACACCATGATGGAAATCTAGCTGGAGTTAGCTTTCCTTCTAACAACATGGCACTATAAGGGAAATCTTTTGTTTGTTAGCTCATTACACCATGATGGAAATCTAGCTGGAGTTAGCTTTCCTTTTAACAACATGGCACGATGAGTGACAGCTAATGTGTATTAGCTTTCATAAGGTAGTTTTCCATTTAACACAATCACATTGTCATCAAGCACATTGCACTGTGTTGAAAATCTAGCTGGAGTTAGCTTTCATCCTTAAATCGTTGCACGGTGAGTAAAATCTAATGTGTGTAAGATTTCATAGGTTATTTTTCCATCTAGCACAACCACATTGTTATCAATCACAATGCACCATGATGGAAATCTAGCTAAAGTTGGTTTCCATTCTTAAAACATTGCACGGTAAGTAAAGCTAATGTATGTTAGTCTTCATAAGGTAGTTTTTCATCTAACACACCCACATTGTCATCAAATACATTACACCATGATGGAAATCTAGCTGGAGTTAGCTTTCCTTCTAACAACATGGCACTATAAGGGAAAGCTTATGTGTGTTAGCTCATTACACCATGATAGAAATCTAGCTAGAGTTAGCTTTTATTTTAACAACATGGCACGATGAGT
The DNA here is from genome assembly GCA_001517045.1 of Pseudotsuga menziesii. Lineage (NCBI taxonomy): Eukaryota > Viridiplantae > Streptophyta > Pinopsida > Pinales > Pinaceae > Pseudotsuga > Pseudotsuga menziesii. The sequence goes on along the minus strand of LPNX010760184.1, from coordinate 10,298 downwards.
GAAAACTAATGTGTGTTAGTTTTCATAAGGTAGTTTTCCATGTAACACAACCACATTGTCATCAATCACATTGGGTTGTGTTGGAAATATAGCTGAAGTTAGCTTTCATTCTTAAATCGTTGCACGGTGAGTGAAATCTAATGTGTGTAAAATTTCATAGTGTAGTTTTTCATCTAGCATAGCCACATTGTCATCAATCACAATGCACCATGATGGAAATCTAGCTGGAGTTAGCTTTCGTTCTTAAAACATTGCATGGTGAGTAAAAGCTAATGTGTGTTAGTTCTCATAAAGTAGTTTTCCATCTAACACTGCCACATTGTCATCAAATACATTACACCATGATGAAAATCTAATTGGAGTTAGTTTTCCTTCTAACATGGCACTATGAGTGAAAGCTTATATGTTAGCTCATTACACCATTATGAAAATCTAGCTGGAGTTAGCTTTCCTTTTAACAACATGGCACGATGAGTGAACTTATCATTACCAAGTGGTTTTGTCATTATGTCAATATTTGCTCTGCTATAGGACAATAATAAAGGCGAATGTCTTGATTGTCAACCAACTATTTGATGTAATTGTGATGAACTTCAATATGCTTAGTTATGGCATGATAGTCTGAATTTTTTGCCATTTTGAGAGCACTCTGATTGTCACAGAAAAGTGAGGTTATCACTGCTTGGTCAAGTTGAAGATCGATCAATATTCTTCGTAACCACATTGCCTCACAACCTGTACTAAAGTCTGCCTTGTATTTTTTGTCAATGGAGGATAAAGCAACTGTAGCTTGTAGATTACTTTGCCATGAAATTACCTTCCTAAACCAAGAGTGAACACATAACCTGTTTCTGACTTCCTTGTATCAACTGATCCAGCGTAATTGAAATCAATATGCTCTGCTAGCATGGAGTCAACATATCTCTGATATAGAATGCCAAAGTCAAGGGTCCCTTTGAATATTGACAGACTCATTTTGCAACTTGCCAATGTAACTCTTCAGGATTAGACATGAATTGAGAAAGAGACAAATCACTAAAAAACATAGATCTAATTGGGTGGTAGTAAGATAAATCAAACTACCAACCAATTTCCAATACAATCACTCGTTCACTAGTGGTGAGTCCGTGTAAGTTGAGAGTTTTATGACAACTTCCATAAGTGTAGATGTAGGATTACATTCAGTCATTCTGATTTTTTTGAAGAGTGCTTTGGCATACTTGACTTGTGATAAAAAGATAGTGTGCTTAGATTGCAAAAATTCTACACCTAAACAATAATGAAGCAGGCTTTAATCAGTAATTTCAAAAATAGATCAAATATCAAATTTCACCTATTGAATCTTGTTGGCACTGCTTTTGGTGATGGGAATACCATCAACATAGAAAAAATAAGATCAATATATCATCGTCACTGTTTTTGACGTAGTAAGTGGGTTCATAATAGGTTTTTCTAACTCTAGAATCTCTAAGGTATTGATCAATTTTGAAATACCAGGCTTGAGGAGCCTGCTTGAGTCCATACAAGGACCTTACCATCCATACAAGGACTTTACCAACCAACAAACGAAATGTTTCTTTCCAAAAAAATGAAACCCTTGTGGTTACATCAAGGCACTTTTAACATCCATCTGTATATCTTCCATCCAGAATGAGCAGAAATGGAGATAACTAGTCAAAAATTTACCATTTTCACTGTGGGGGCAAATATTTCTTCACAGTACACCCCTTCATCTTGTGCATATCCTTTGGCAACAAGAAAAGCTTTGTATTTGTCTTAAGAACCATCTAGTTTATATTTGACTTTTAAAATCCATTTACAACCAAGTGCTTTCTTCCCTAGAGGCAATGTGGACAAGACCCAAGTCTTGCTTTTCATCTGTGCATCATATTTCACTTTCATGGCAGCCTCTAATTCAAGTTTTCCTTTGGATTCTTCAAATGTGCTAGGTTCAAATACCTTACACAAAAACAACAGAAGTTAGAGAAAAATTTATCTGCTCACTGCCTTGCACAATTTGTTTCCTCAATCATGTAGTCTTTCCTTCTAGTGCCTTTGGCAACTCATCTTCTCAATATCCTTCCATCATGGTATAATACCATTTCCATTTCCTTTGTTGGCCCTCTTGGTCTTTCTGTGAAGATCAAGAATCCCTCTCTGTTGTGAAGATTGAGAATCCCCCTCTTCTTCACCAAACCCCTCCTTGGAACTTGACTCCTATGATGTTTCCGGCTCTGAATCCTGTTTGATTTCAACACCATAACTTGTTCTTGAATGAGCAACAATTTCCCATACACTACTTAGTACTATCCATAGATTTACCATCATCACAGAAGAATGTTATTTTCTCATCTACAACATCTCTATTAATCACAATTTTGTTCGTAGAAACATCCAGTTATTCATTAGGAACGTTTTTTGTTGGGAATATTTGCAAAAGCAATACAACTGAAAATACAAAAATCTCTTACAAAAGGTTTTCTACCTAACCATGAATCCTCAGGAGTGATATCCTACAAATATTTACAAGGAGTTTTGTTAAGGATGTAAACCACAACATTCACTGGTTTTTCCCAATATGGCTATGGTACATTCTGGCTGTGCACCATGCACTTTGCCATCTCCACAACTATCTTATTCCTCATTTCCATGACTCCATTTTGTTGTGGAGTTATGGATTGGTATACCGCCTATGTATACCTTCCCTTTTGCAAGATTCTTTGAACTAAGTTGAAACAAACTCACCTCCATTATCATATCCTAAAGCATTCAGTTGTTTACTTGTTTGTTTCTCTACCAAAGCTTTTCATGTTACAAAATTTGAAAAACAACTTGACTTATTATTCATAAAACAAACCCTAATTTTCCTTGAATAGTCATCAACCAGTAATAGGAATTACTTATCTCCATATATTGTAAGTGTTTTCATTGGACCATGCAAATCAACATGTACTAGGTCCAAAACTCATTTGGCTTGCCATGTTTTATTGTCAGTATCAAATGAAAGCCAATGTTGTTTTCATAACTGACAGCCTGCACGTATCTCTAACAATCCTGCACATACCTCTAACAATCCTGAATGGATGGAAGACCATCCGCCATATTAGTCTTATTAAGTACAAATAAATATTGATAACTTAGGTGTCCATGCCTTTAATGCCAGAGTACATTTGTATTCTCTACCACAGCTGGTGCATGTGCCTTTGTTGTTTTTAGAATCAACCAGTCTATACAACCCTTTTTCACTAATACAAACTGTAGTCACCTTGTTATCATGAGAGTAGTGACCATATATTTGCTTCCTTGAAAATTTACAAAAATATTAGGGTTCCTAGTTATCTCACTAATAGACGAGATTTTTGCTCATGTTAGGAACATATCGAACGTTTTTGAAAGTATAAGTTAAAGTATTGTTCAATATGACATGAACAACCTCACATCCTCTAACATAGTGAGTCCATCCATCACCCAAAGCAATAGATTCACTATTACTCTTATCTTTAATGAAATTTACATACCAATTTCTGTGACACTTGTAGTGGTGAGATGCACCTGAGTCGAATACCGGGCTATAGACTTAGTTGATTGATTATGTAATGCCACAAATGCAAAATCACCCACTGCTTCTTCTTCACCTCTTTCGGCAACATTTGCACGCCTTGATTTCATTTGACCACGTGCCAAGTCATATTGTTTTTTTGGCAATATCTCTTGAAGTGTCTAGGCTTATTGCAGTAATAACATCTGAATTTGTTCTATTTGATACATTGCTAGCATTTTTTTTTTGTCTTTGCC